>JAXCMG010000049.1:2328054-2364141 GCA_034642415.1 Podarcis siculus | reverse complement strand
TTATTAATACAGTGGTACCTTGGGTTATTAATACAGTGGTACCTTGGGTCAATTGAAGAAGTGATGCTTTTGAATTATGGTGCTGGAGGAGACTCTTGAGAGTCCCATGGACTGCAAGAAGATCAAACCGATCCATTCTGAAGGAAATCAGCCCTGAGTGCTCACTGGAAGGACAGATCCTGAAACTGAGGCTCCAACACTTTGGCCACCTCATGAGAAGAGAAGACTCCCTGGAAAAGACCCTGATGTTGGGAAAGATGGAGGGCACAAGGAGAAGGGGACGACAGAGGACGAGATGGTTGGACAGTGTTCTCAAAGCTACTAACATGAGTTTGACCAAACTGCGGGAGGCAGTGGAAGACAGAAGTGCCTGGCGTGCTCTGGTCCAGGGGGTCACGAAGAGTCGGACACGACTAAATGACTAAACAACAACAACAACCTAGGGTTAAGTACTTAATTCGTTCCGGAGGTCCGTTCTTAACCTGAAACTGTTCTTAACCTGAAGCACCGCTTTAGCTAATGGGGCCTCCCGCTGCTGCTGCGTCGCTGGAGCACAATTTCTGTTCTCATCCTGAAGCAAAGTTCTTAACCTGAAGCACTATTTCTGGGTTAGCGGAGTCTGTAACCTGAAGCGTATGTAACCCGAGGTACCACTGTACTGGGAGTAGATCGCAGTCTCTTGGGAGTTGGATGGGCCTGCTATAGGGCAAAGAGGTGAAGGCAAATTCTGCAAATAAAATTTGTGCACAGGAGGAAAAAGGGACCACAACGAAGGGGGAGTGGGCCTAAGATTGCATATATGGTGAGGAGACAGGTCTTTTCTGAGCCCAATGAGGTACCAAGAAAGAAATTTAACACATCCTTCATAGATTTATCCAACAGTTCTGTCACGCAGTGAAGCCCCTTCCCCCGATGACTACTCCTGAGTAGGATATATCTTATTGTAAAATCACATAAATAAGATTTCTAATACATGCACAGGAGCCTTTAGCTCTTTTCCAAAAGCCTTTTTTTGAACCCTTTAAAAGTCCACCCTTCTTTTCCGTGTTGTTCTCTCAGATGGTTTCGTGGAATACCTTGCAAAAGCAATGTCTGCTTTGCTGTTGTTTCCTATTGCCTGAACAAGCTAATTTCTTTTTAATTGCTGCTCATAAAATAAATTGCCTATTCCTGCTGTTTTACTTAATCGGCCTAATGAATGAGGTGGGACTTTTATGCTAGCAAGATTATTTCCTCCCTCCCCTGGGTGTGATGGGCAAACTCCCACATTCTGACCATGGGCATAGCCTGGATTTATTGGAGGGGCAGAACTGAGTTATCAGTGACACAGTTGGTCAGTTAGTTAAGTATTTTTATTTATTTACTTGATGGGGGGGGAGTAGCTGCCATGATTTCTGACTAGGTTGCCACCTATTTTACCAACCCTGATCCTGTGCTTTTAAAAGCAATCTGAAATGAATAAATAAATAATACAAGTAAATGTTGGATTCCCATCACTATTTCCATGCCGGAAAGAACTTTCCCTGCTTTACTTCTGTGTGTTGTCCCTATTGTTAAAAGCACAGGAGCTGGGGCAGTAAAAATGTTGGCAGCTCTGCTCATAGCTGTCAACCGTCCCTTATTTGGCGGGAAACTCCCTTATCCCAGCGCTGTGTCCTGCTGCTGTCCCTTATTTATGATGTCCCTTAAATGTCCCGGGTTTCAAAGGAAGCAGCTCCCCTCCCTCCCTCCCTGCCAGCCAGGGAGAAGGGAGGCTCCAGCTGTGTTGCTTGGCTGCCCGGCCCACCCCCCCTCCGGCCTCCTCTCACCAGCCTCGGCCCCCGGGAGCCCCCCCCCACTGGGACTGGCGGGAGCCTCGGGCCCTTCCGCCGCCATCCTCCTCGCAGCCACCGAACTGAGCGTCTCTGCCTGGGGCCTCCCCTCTGCCCGTCGCTGCCGCTCCCACTAGGCCGTACTGCGCCGCCGAGGGACCCGGATGAGATGGGCAGCCTGGCACGGCCTATGAATTGCTGAGGAGCCTTGAGAGGAGAGCGAGGGCAGCCATAGAGAAAGCAGTTCAGAAAGAGGAGGAGGAGGCAGGTGTTCCAAGGGCTAACCATAGAGGGGGGAAGCAGAGGAAGGAAATCTCCCATGGATTTGTAGTGGTAGACTAGCATAGATAGTCTGATCTGCGGGTTTACTTCAAGCGTCATTCTCCCCCCTTTCCTCCCGCCCCGCCTGATGGAACTGAGAGCTGCAGATGGAGCACGAGAGAAAAGATACAGAACTGCAGCAGCTTCTTCATAGCTTGGACTTCGTTTTGAGTGAAAAGTGGTTGCTGCTTGTAGTTATTTAATTGCAGTGTTTCATCAGCTGGTGTCTTGAGCAGCAACCTCTGGAAACGAAGGGCTAAAAACCAACGCTGCTCTCCAAAATTATCTGGTCCCTATTAACTTTGTATTTCAGCTGGTTGACTAAAATCCCTTATTTTGGCTGCTGGGCCCTTATTTTCAAATCTGTAAGTTGACAGCTATGGCTCTGCTCCTGGCTGGCAAATGGTTTCTGTTTGTTGTGGTGTTTCTTATGATTGTTCCCCCATGCCCAGAACAGGGATGGGGAACCTGCGACCGTCCAGAAGTTGCATCAGCCCCAGGCAGCATAGCCCAGTGGTTAGCGATGATGGGAGCTGCCGCTCAGCAACACCTGGAAGGCCCACAGTTCCCCCATCCCAACTCTGGAGCAAGAGGACATGCAAAGGAACCATCTTTCTCCACAGTTATTTTACACCTCTCACGCCAACACTCCATTCCCTTTAGGTCTCCTCTTCAACGACATCTACTCCGCTTCCAAATTTGCTGTGGAAGGTTTCTGCGAGAGCTTGGCCCTGCAGGCCCTGAAATTTGGGGTCAAGTAAGTATTGGGGGATTGTGAGACATCATGGCTGGGGTTCTCCCACTGCTGAGCTAGACTCCTGCGAGCCAGGTTAGTGTAGTGTGGTAGGAAGCAGCCCTGGTGAATCAGTTCATTGGTCTGCCTCGCTCATGGTTGTCTGTGCCCTTTTGCCTCCTCAGATGTACAGTAGTGGCCAAAATTGTGGAAACCTTTTGGGGAAAGTGTATTACTCCAAAAATAATTTCTTATTTTGGAATAGTGCCATAAAATTATACATCAGTGGAAAGATAATTTAATGAAGAATGTATTGCAACAAAGTTTGTTCAGTTATCTGTATTCTATCAAACGTTGTAGCCAAATAACCAGAAAAAGGAAGCACAACTTGCTTAGGTTGATATGCAGTAGATTTCATTCATCTGAATGTGGCCATTCAGCATGAGTGTTTAGAGAGCCAATCAGGTGAATTACATTCTTCATTAAATTATACAGTGGTACGTTGGGTTAAGTACTTAATTCATTCCAGAGGCCTGTTCTTCACCTGAAACTGTTCTTAACCTGAAGCTCCACTTTAGCTAATGGGGCCTCCTGCTGCCGCTGCGCTGCCACCGCACAATTTCTGTTCTTATCCTGAAGCAAAGTTCTTAACCTGAGGTACTATTTCTGGGTTAGCAGAGTCTGTAACCTGAAGCGTATGTAACCCGAGGTACCACTGTATTTCCATTGATATATAATTTTATGGCATTACTCCAAAAAAAAGTGGTGTTATGAGCCATCAGACCTCGGAAATACACTTTTTCCAAAAGGTTTCCACAATTTTGGCCTCTAGTGTACTTGGACTTCAACTCTCATCGTCTTCAGCCAGCATCAAGGATGATGGGAATCGTAGTCCAAAAAGATCTAGAGGGCATCAGGTAGGAGGAACCTGATTTACACACACACACACACACACACACACACACACACACACACAAAAAGTATAAATTTAAACACACAGGACAGTAATTAACTAATGAGTCCCGTGTTGCCTTCTCCTCCTCCCACCGAAAAAGAATTGTCTTCCCTTTCAGCATTCTGATAGTTTGCTCTCTGATTCCTATACTGCATAAAATTTTAGCAGAGTTTTTGTTTTATTTTACAATGCTTTTGAAGATTCTTATAATAACTTGACCTCGTACATAAATATTCTGTCCCGTGTACTTCTTTTGCGGGCCTTTAATGGCAAAGCGCAGTGATTCTTCACTGTTCTGTCCCTTATGTCTGTGCAGAAATCAACATGCCACTTTTTGAAATGGTTGTTCGCAGCCCATTCTTCAGTCCTGTTAGATTTCCAAAGCAAGGTTTGATCTCCCACTGGAGATAATTTAACAGCACAAATTCTGCACAGAGAGGCAAAACCAGGACCAAGAGTCAGCATTAAAACAGATCAACAGACCACTAGTCATTAAAGGCCTATTCAAAAAGAAAGTCTACATAAATGGTTCAGATACCTAGATCTGCCCTGTAGTGACAGGAAGCTTAAAAGATGATGACGGAAAAGTCTTGATCAGCAGGAGCCCACCAGCCTTGCAGGGGGCGTCTGATCCAACAGTTCTTAAATTCATTAGAGGAATTCCTAAAAGGTCTTAGAATCTAGAGGAGATGTTTTAACAAACTAGATTACAGGTGCTGGGGAGCATGGGACGTTATTTAAATGCTGGAAGCTTCTGGTTAGTGGTTAAAAAAAGATGCTTTAATGCACAATCCTACACACATCTGGTTGGAAGAAAATCCCATTGAGATCTCTGGGACTTGTTTCCATGTGTATCCAGCCCATAGCAGGCAAAGAGCAGGCACACAGAGAGGCCTCTTTCTTCCTCTCTATCCTTAGATTAGGAGGTCTGTCTGTGTGTACACATCCCTTATGTCAATCCTCCCTTTTGCCCAGATGCAAGTTATTCATGTTCCCAGTGGAACTAAGATCAGCACATTTGCAGCATTCTTTTTCCACAGTGAGAGGCTTTATATAACAAATAACAGAGGCATCTATACTGGACATGCGTAGGGAAGGGGAGTAATAAAAGGTCACACCATGAATTTTTTTTTGTAAGGGGTAGATGCTGGCTGCGTATGACACTTAAGCCAAGGGGGAATTTTTTTACTGAGATGCGTTATATTAATAATAATTTATTATTTATACCCCGCCCATCTGGCTGGGTCTCCCCAGCCACTCTGGGCGGCTTCCAACAAAACTCTAAAATACAATAACCTATTAAACATTAAAAGCTTCCCTAAAGAGGGCTGCCTTCAGATGTCTTCCAAAAGTTTGGTAGTTATTTTTCTCTTTGACATCTGGTGGGAGGGTGTTCCACAGGGCGGGTGCCACTACCGAGAAGGCCCTCTGCCTGGTTCCCTGTAACTTGGCTTCTCGCAGTGAGGGAACCGCCAGAAGGCCCTCGGTGCTGGACCTCAGCGTCCGGGCAGAATGATGGGGGTGGAGACGCTCCTTCAGGTATACTGGACCGAGGCCATTTAGGGCTTTAAAGGTCAGCACCAACACTTTGAATTGTGCTTGGAAATGTAGAATAATGGTGGATACCTGCAATCAAATATTGTTGGGTACCCCTAACAGGAGCGTTTGTCTTCTGTGCTCTAGTCAGCCTGGTTGCCTCCCCTCGAGAATGATATTGTCAGGCTGGGAAAAAGTTAAGAAAATTACAACCAAGATGCACAAGGGGATGGAGCGAGTCCCCTATGAGAAGCAGTTGCAGAGTTGGAGACTTACTTGTTTAGAGGTGTCATGATAGAAGTGTATAAAATTATGCATGGCACAGCGAAACTGAATAGAGAAAAGATTGTTTTTCCTCCTTTTCTCATGAACATCCAACAAAACTGAATGTTGAAAGATTCAGGATGAATAACTGCATGAAGCGTATAGCTGAACTATGGCACTTTCTCCCACAGGAGGCAGTGCTGGCCACTAACTTAGAGGCCTTTAAAAGAGACAAATTATCAGAGGATAAGCTATCAATGGCTAGTACAGTGGTACCTCGGGTTAAGTACTTAATTCGTTCCGGAGGTCCGTACTTAACCTGAAACTGTTCTTAACCTGAAGCACCACTTTAGCTAATGGGTTTCCCACAGGCATCTGATTGGCCACTGTGAGAACAGGATGCTGGACCAGGTGGGACATTGGCCTGATCCTGCAGGCCCTTCATATATTCTTCTCTTCGTCCTTACATTTCTTACTTTCTTATGTTTGGCCCCCTTGGGAGGAGGGCAAACAGCTTTTCAGGAAGGACACTTCTGTTTGGCCTTTCCTGCCTGGAAACAACTTCCTACTGCATTATTATATCTGAGCTAAAGTGCTCAGGTTCAGCACTAAACTGGAACACTTACTTGCTATATATTTGTAGGGGAGGCACCTGGATGTTTGAAAAGGGGAAATTTTCTTTAGTTCTTTAGTTGAATTATGGCAAGAAAAATTGATGGATTATGCAGAACTGGCAAAATTGACTCATAAGCTACGGGACAAGGATAACTGTGACTTTAAGGATGAATGGGAACCTTTCACAAAGTATTTGAAGATGCAACAAAGCGAACTGGACTCCTTGGCAGGTTTTGAATAAACATTCACAATTTTTTTACTGATAATAATTAGCGAAACAGTTGGAGGATCTATATAACTCTGTAACATGCAGAAAATAGAGTTATTGGAGAAACCAAAGACTGGAACTGAGGGAAGTCGGGGGGTGGGGTGGGGGGATGGGGTTTGTGGGGGGAGGGGGGAGGAAAAATGGGGAGGGAATAAGGATATGTTTTTGGAAAATATGTTTTGTTATAAAAAGGTAAAGGTACCCCTGCCCGTACGGGCCAGTCTTGACAGACTCTGGGGTTGGTGCGCCCATCTCACTCTATAGGCCGGGGGCCAGCGCTGTCCAGAGACACTTCCGGGTCACGTGGCCAGCGTGACATTGCTGCTCTGGCGAGCCAGAGCCGCACACGGAAACGCCGTTTACCTTCCCGCTAGTAAGCGGTCCCTATTTATCTACTTGCACCCGGGGGTGCTTTCGAACTGCTAGGTTGGCAGGCGCTGGGACCGAGCAACGGGAGCGCACCCCGCCGCGGGGATTCGAACCACCGACCTTTCGATCGGCAAGCCCTAGGCGCTGAGGCTTTTACCCACAGCGCCACCCGCGTCCCATGTTTTGTTATAACTTTGAATAAATAAAAATAATAACAAAAAAAGGGAACTAAAAAAAATAAAAGGGGAAATTTCCCTTTTTCTTTTCCCTCCCCTTCCTGAAATCTGCCCACGCAGTGCAAGAAGGGGGGATTTTTTTCTTTTATTCGTTTACTAAATAAACCTATTGCTATACAATGCCCAAGGCAGCTGGCAATAAAATATGTAGTTAAAAAGTAACCAGCACACTTAACAAATAACATAATAAGCCGTAACATGGTAAACTGCTTAGAGAATTTTGCAGTTAAGTGCTCTATCGGTCTTTCTAAACAACCAAACAATAAAAGAGCAAAAGCTCAGTATAATAAAGTCAGAGTAGATAAAAGATAAGACAGTAGGAGCAGCAAGTTGAAAACGTGTTTAAGTTTAAATAACAGAACAGCAAAACCAAACAAATCAGTTCAGTAAGGGCAATGCCTGATTAAATAGGAGAAGGTTATATTATCATCGTCGCCATTATTACTTATACCGCCCATCCAAAGATCATGTTCACAACATAAAAATACAAAATGAGAACACAAAATTCAGAATAAAACCAAAACAAACCTATAACCCCTCTCCTACAAACACATTTAAAAGGCCACAGCATGTTAATCAGCCAAAGGCCTGGTCAAGAGAAATGTTTTCACCCAGTACCTAGAGAGCCACCCTGGGGAGTAAAGGTAAAGGGACCCCTGACCATTAGGTCCAGTTGTGGCCAACTCTGGGGTTGCAGCGCTCATCTCACTTTATTGGCCGAGGGAGCCGGCGTACAGCTTCCGGGTCATGTGGCCAGCATGGCAACTCACAGAAATGCCATTTACCTTCCCGCCGGAGCGGTACCTATTTATCTACTTGCACTTTGACGTGCTTTTGAACTGCTAGGTTGGCAAGAGCAGGGACTGAGCAACGGGAGTTCACCCCGTCACGGGGATTCAAACTGCCGACCTTCTGATCAGCAAGTCCTAGGCTCTGGTTTAACCCACAGCACCACCCCCGTCCCTACCCTGGGGAGAGCATTCCACAAATGGGGAGCCGTTGCAGAAAAGGGCTGTTCTTGTGTTGCCACCCTCTGGACCTCTAATGGAGGAGGCCCATGAAGAAGGCCCCCCAGAGGATGATTGCAGGGTCAGGGTTGGTTCGTATGGAGAGAGGCGGTCTTTGATGTACTGTAGTCCTCCTGTGCCGTTTAAGGTTTTATAGGTCAAAACGAACACTTTAAATTGGTCCCGGAAGCTAATTGGCAGCCAGTACAGTCGGGCCCAGTTTTGTGTGATATGCTCAGACAGTCTTGCCCTGGTGAGCAACCTATCGATGAGTAGGTTAGAGATGTTCCAAAGTCAGGGTACAGCCGCCACTGAGAAGCCATTTCTTGAGTTCCACCAAACACAATTCACATGCCATGATGCTCACGGAGTCTGAAATCCCACAAGAGTTCTGTAAGCTGTTAAAAACACAAGCAGGCCAATTCTATGCCTTGCCCTCATTTTCTTTTTACACACACACTAGGTCTTGGACGCCTACTGGCTATTCCCTCCCCCACCACAAAAAATAATAATTTAACAACTCATATTCTTCTCCATAGCTGGCGATTTGCCCAAGAAGACTGAAACCCTCACCTTATTTTTGGGTAACCCTTCCACCCAAAAATATGAGCTCACTTCTGAACTGATATGTGCAGAACCACCCAAGTTCAATATTAGCATGGAGGACGATGAATGAAACTTTTCCTTTCATGTGCCTGAGGCTTCAAGGTTGAAGGAAGGCATGAGAGATATGTCCCAATTAAATTCACATTCCTTGTGGCAGTGTTTTGGCTTGAGTTCATTTTACCTCTTCTCGCTCTGAATATCTGTACAATTTTTTCTGGTTTTAGCACTCTGTTTTATTAGTTGTTGTTTTTTTTGTGGACTGAAAGGCAGGATGTAAGTATTTTCATTTATCTACAGAACTTGCGCAGAATCTTTAATATAGCCCACATAGACTCCCTGGTGGCAGATAAATTTTTGAAAATTGAGGGGGGAAGAGTTAATATAAAAGGACTCCCTGGTGAACCAAAATTATACAGCCTTAACTCCACAGTGTGTTTTTTCTCAGGTGAATTTGGTCAGTCTTGCTTACCAGGTGTTATAAGAAAAAACTGCTCCTTTTTCCCTTATGGGGTATCCAAGAGCCCGTATAGAGTCCTTAAGTAGGTTCTCTGTCAGTAGGAGAAAATAACAGGCCAACCAGAGAAAATTGAGAAGCAAAGCAGCTAGTAAGCCTGATCTTTATTAAACTGTTGCAACAGGGTCCCCCACTCCCCCCACGCAGGGAAGGAGGAGAGGAGCCCAGAACATTGGTGTGCAAGCTCCTATATAGACTTTTGAAATTGCCTACCCTGTAGCTCAAGACCACCCCCCAAAACATCATACATACATCACAGAAAGAGGTGGTCCCCAGCAGAAATTTGAGTGTGTTGCTTCTCTCCTGTCTGCCAGGATACCTGATAATGCCTTATTATCTGATTGCCTTTTCTTTGTAGCCTGGCCATTCCTTTGAGATGGTAAATACTTAGTTCCTGAATCTCTTATGCATTTTGATAGTGTGCTCAGCTTAACAGATACTTGCCAGACTGTATTTGCAGGGAGGTGTGAGCCCCTACAGTTCAAAGAAAGCTTTTCCCATTTCCTTCCTCCTTGCAGAGAAATATTTGAGGCCAATTTGGGAGAGTCAAAATGGATTCAGGATTGTTCTCCTGTACTGTTTCAGACACTTATGTGTTTATATACTTATGTATGTGTTTGCCTTGTACATTTATGAACATTTATTATATATATAAAAGACCTTAGAATTCCAATAACACAGGTATTATGTTTTGTGCGGACAGCCCATTCTTCTGGTACTTTAGGTCATTATCGGCGCAAGACTGAGCAGGACAGAATGTGCTAAACCCAGATAGTAGTCTACTAAAGCAGAGATGAAGTGATTGCCCTGAATATGCCAGAGGGCTATAGGCAAAATCCATGCTGGCTGGTGATGCTCAGTCATGTGAAGGCAGGCAGTCTCCCCCCCCCCACCCGGTTTATCAGCTCAGCAGACGGTGAAGTTCATTAGTCCCAATTACCGCTTGTTTCATTCTGCAGCATCAGTTTAATTGAGCCTGGGCCAGTGATAACAGAATTTGAGAGGAAGCTCTACGAAGAAGCAGCCAATATGGACCTCTCTCAGGTGGATAAAGAAACGCTGGATATATTTCAGGGCTTCTACATGGCCTATTCGAAGGAAGTCTTCACTGCGCTGGGGCAATCTCCAGAAGAGGTGGCTGAGGTAGGATTATACGCTTTCTCCCTTGTTGCTCTCAAGCCCACAGGAAAGATAGCTGGGATCTGCTTCTGGGGGGGAAGGGAACAGGCTGCCCAGCCTTGCTCATTATTATGGCAGAGCTTTCCAAACTTTTCATGCTGGTGACACACTTTTTAGACACACATCATTTCGTGGCGCAGCAATTCGGTTTTACTAGCAAACTGGAGGTTAAACTAACCCCTTATAAGAGCTTGGGGAGCGTATGCGTGACACACCTGCACGCTGCAGCCAACACATAATAATAATAATAATAATAATAATAATAATAATAATAATAATAATAATATAATTAATTTAACTAATTGATTACAGTGGTACCTCAGGTTAAGAACTTAATTCGTTCTGGAGTTCCGTTCTTAACCTGAGGTACTACTTTAGCTAATGGGGCCTCCCGCTGCTGCTGTGCTGCCGCAGCTCGATTTCTGTTCTCATCCTGAAGCAAAGTTCTTAACCCGAGGTACTATTTCTGGGTTAGCAGAGTCTTAACCTGCAGCGTCTGTAACCAGAAGCATGTGTAACCCAAGGTACGACTGTAATTCTAGCCCGCCCATCCAGTGGCGTAGCGTGGGGGGTGCAGGGGGTACCAGCCGCACCGGGCGCAACATTTTGGGGGGCGCACTCGCAGCTCTCTGCCCCTACCTGGTTCACACACTCTCTCTCACAGTGCTGGCTGTGCGAATCCGAGCTGCCAGGTCGCCGCCCACTGTGCGGAGCGGAGAGAGAGCGAGGGAGGGACTATCTGGGGGAGGGACTGTGCAGCAAGCTTCGGGCCACGCAGGGCTCTTCCGACGGCGCCGAGCCCTTTGCGGAGGCTGCGTCGCCCGTACTTCAGAAAGCGGTGCATGAAGTTTCCCCGCAGCGGCCAGCCGGCCCCGGAGCACGTGCAGAGCGCCGATTCCCCCTGGGCGATCCCGGCCGGCAGTCCAGTCGGCGACAGCGCCGGCACCGCGCTCCTTCCTCCCCGCGAGCGCCCCGTCGAGGGAGGCTGGTCCTCCGTGCCAGGCACGGCCGAGCGCGCCTGCCCGCCTCCTCCCGGCCATCGGGGGAGGGACCCAGGACGGGGAGCCACCCCGGGCGGAGGCGGAGTCGCGCAGGGGAAAGGCCGCCCGCGCTCTCCGCGGCCCTCTGCACATGCTTGAGGGCGCCGCGGCCTCACTCCTCCAACGAAAACTAGATCCAGGGAAGGAAGCCCTGCACAGCTGAGAAAGAGGCTCCGCGAGCATGTGCAGAGCGCCCGCCTGCCCGCCGGGACTGCGAGAGAGAGCCAACGGGCAGCCGGGGGGGGCAAGAGTCGCCCGGGCTCCCCGCTTCCTTCTGGAGGGCAGATGGCGCTTGCCCAACCCAAAGCAAAGTGGAGGAAGAAAGTCTCTTCCCGCTTCGTCCCCTTCCCAATATTCGATTTTTGAAACCTATGTCTAGGGCGGGTATAGCAGCGAAGAGCTTGGCCGCTCCTTCAAGGGGGCCCGAATCTGGAGACTGCAGGCGAAGCCTCCCCAATGCCCAAAGGGCGAGGCTGATTTTAGTACTATAAAAATCCAAGGCTCCTAGCCCACCCTCCGCCAGTGGCGTAGCGTGGGGGGTGCAGGGGGGGCCGGCCGCAACATCTGGGGGTTAGGGTTAGGGGGCGCAAATCCACGGGTTAGGGGGCGCAAATTACTTGCCTTGCCCCGGGTGCTGACAACCCACGCTACGCCACTGCGCCCATCTGGCTGGGTTTCCCCAGCCATTCTGGGCGGCTCCCAACAGAATATTAAACAGAATAAAACTTCAAACATTAAAAACTTCCCTAAACCAGGCTGCCTTCAGATATCTTCCGAAAGTCAGGTAGTTGTCACAACACACAGTTTGGAAAGCTCTGGCTTATGGCATTGGCCCATTGTTCCTTCTAACAGCAACCTCAGGTGCTGAGTGCCGCTAGGCTTGTAGCTCGAACAGAGCCACCGAGGAGTAAGATGGAGGTGCCCTAAGGTGTGCATAAGTGCAATGCTTTAAAAGTGGTGCTGGTGCTGGTAAGAACCCGAAAACTTCCCAGTGAGGCCTGAGAACACTCAGTAGCCATTAATGTAGAGGGAAAGAAAAGGGAAACTATTAAAATGGGGGGGGGGGGGGAGAAGTGGAATGCCTTGTTTGGAGGTAAGAGCTGACTAGAATCAGGAGGGAAGTTGTGCTACAATATTTTGTTGCAGACGGCACTTGCTAGGTTTAAAATTGCTGCCACTTTGATCTGTGGTTCAGCTGCAAGAAGCATCAGCACCCTCGCAGCAGTGTTCCTCAGTTCATTATAATAATAATACAGTAGTAATAATAATAATAATTTATTCCCCACCCATCTGGCTGGGTTTCCCCAGCCACTCTGGGCAGCTTCCAACAAAAGATTAAAAATCCATTAAAACATCAGTCACTAAAAACTTCCCTAAACAGGGCTGCCTTCAGATGTCTTTGAAACGTCAGGTGGTGGTTTCGGAAAAATAGTCATGCCACTGTCTCCTAGTGGGGCAGCAATAAAACTGCTACCATGTTTGCAAAGCTAAGCAGGGTCTGATATGGTTTCAAATTGGATGGGAGACTGTGTTGAGATTCTTGCATGGCAGAGGGTTGGACAAGATGCCCTCGAGGTCCCTTCAACTCTGTTGTTGTATGATGCAGCATAATTCCCAGTTCTTGGTTTGAAAATAGATAGCTGCCTCCACCGGCCAATGTAGCTGGGTAACAATTAATGAAGGAATTCAACCCTTTGGTCAGAATTTATGGCAGACCATCATCCCGTTGAGAGGTTGTGGGTGATGATTTCTTGAAACAAATGTCCAAGAGGCAGGAAATGGATAGTAATGTTTTTAGGGAAGTAAAAAGTGATAAGCTAAGAGAAGTGCTTTGCTGATATTCAGCAAAGTAGATCTGAGGAGCCAGAACAATTGTTTGCTGTGAAGCCTATAGTATTTATACCCTCATAAACAAAAGCTTCAGACAAACTGAACAATTGATTGCCATTCCTCACTTCCGACTATATTTAGATGCTTTCTGGAGAGTCAGGATGAAGTGAGTCCCAACCCAGATAGCGTTTTCTTTTGTGGAGACATGCAGTGATAGTCACTGATTACATTTGGACTTGAACAATAGGCTCATCTCCTATTTTTGTATCTCCTTGATTAAATCGCCAAAGGTCACGTTCCATGCATATATGTGACTTCCAGTCTTGGGCACAATGAGGTGATTGGTTTAATTCCTCCAGCCCCCTTTGCCATCAGGTCTCAAGCAGCCTCCTTGCATCATATACACGGAAAAGTACAGTACCTTGTGCACAGATCTGTTACACTGTGGGCAGAATAGAAAGCACTTCAAACGGAAAACATGGTTAAAGGCATATTGTATGCAAAAGTGCAAGGCTGCTGCTGTGCTACAGTTTGCGGTGGCCACACCAACTCCAGTGTGGTGCCAGAACAGCAGGGAAGCAAGGGGGGGGAAGCAGCCCAGGTTGCAGGCAGCCCCCCAGGTGAGCTGCTTAAAGGAGGGCAAAAGGCATTATTTTAAAAGGCTGCAGCGGGGTTTGTGGTGGGGTTCAGAGAGCAGTTTGGAGTTAAAAGGGCTTGAGGTTAGGGGCAAACTGTGAGGAGAGGAGAGGTTTGGGGTGGGTGGCAACTAAAGGGGGAGGGCTTGGCCAGGTGTGGGGGGAGTGGGGGTGGCAAAAGGGTGCCAGCGAGCAGAGCAAACAGGGGTGGCAACCCCTAGTGATAACATACAGGAATATTGGGATGGAGTGCTTTCCAGTCTGCCCACAGTATAACAGATCTGTGTACAAGGTACCGTACTTTTCCGTGTATAAGATGTCCCCTATTTTGGGGGACTCAAATTTAAGAAAAAGGGGGGAGATGGCAGCACAGAGTTGTTGAGCTTTTGAGGGGGGGTTGCTGAAAATCTCTCACCCTCATGCATCCCAAAATCCACCTCTCATCTGTCCCCTCGCCGGCACAAGCTGCCAATTGCTCGCCCAATTGCTGCAGCGTCAGCCAGTCAACACCACCCATTGACGCAGCAACCAATAACACGCACAATAGCTGCTAACAGCCGCGGCAGCAACCCATCAAACATCCACCCTATGCACTACCCATGTATAAGATGATCTCCATTTTTTAGCATGCTTTTAAAAGGAAAAAACCGAGTCTTATACACGGAAAAGTACGGTATTCTATTTACTTATTCCTGAAGGCACAATTTCCCTTGTATAAAAATAATAGGTAACGGTCTGTTATTGGTTATCAAAAATACTGACACAGGATATATGGTTGCCTATTATTAAATCCCCATGAAAAGTTCCTAAAATTTTATTTATTTATAAGTGTGTGTGTGTTTATATATACATATACATATAATATATATATATAATTTTGACGAAGTAATAATTATAAATAAATAAGAATAAGAATTCCATTGTACCTATCCAACCTCCCAAAATTTCAACACCTCTTGTGATGGTTCAACCCCTTTCCATTTTAACAGTACAAATTCTACAAACACCTTCCATATCTCCTCAGAATCATTTCTCCTGCATATTCCCCGTCTTACCTTAATAGCACGTGTCAATTTATCATTAGTGTGTTTAATCTTAACCATGTTGAAGTGCAGGCTTTCAAAATGAATTCTGCCTTTCCTGCAGCAATCTCTTTGCACCCCCTGCTGAATTCTGAAATGGTGATCCTGCCTGAGTGTTGTTGTGGTTGTTGTTGTGGTTGTCTTCTAACCTTCCGCTTTGCACTCCTCCTGGCAGCATACTATGAAAGTGATCACCTCAGAGAAGCCTCCATTCCGGTACCAAACCAACAGCCTCTACACGCCCATCACCACCCTCAAGCACGCTGACCCCAGTGGGAACTTGCCCCTCAACGCCTTCCATCAGATGATCTTCCAGCACGACCGGCTCTTCAAAGCCAGCCTCAGCCTCCTCAAAATGCTCCAGTGGAGGAAGAGGCGGGACATGGAGCACAGCAGGTCCCCCTGAGAGGAAGCGGCTGACCCGCCTCGGAGCCTCTCACTTCCGCAGCCCACTCGCAGGCTTTCTAGAGAGTAGCATTGAATCCTGGGTGGCATTATACTCCCTAGATGCCGGGGCAGCCCTACTAGGAGGTGAAGTGAGGCAGCCCTTGCCTCGGGCGGCAGATTCTGGATGTCTCATGGAGGCAAAGTCTGATCCATCGACTGGGGAGGTGATACGCTCTGATAGTTCACGTTCTTTTCGGTTTCGATTCTGCTGCATTCCTGTCAGTTCACGAGAGGAAGGTGCCATTACGTTCTGTAGGGTTTGTTGTCGTCTTTGCCCTTGAGCACCAGAATTCCTGAGATGAGAAATTATTGGCTGCCACTGAGGTCTTGCAAATCTCCTCACAGAAGCGGGCAAGGAAACCAGCCTTCTGCTGCAGAAGAGCATCCCAACATCCTGCACAGGACCTGCCTCAGCATCATGTCCTCTCTGAACATTTAAGAATCTCATTACCAAAAGTAGCCTGAAATGTCACCTAGTCTAACCGAGGCAAGCAGCAGGATTTGGTTAGATTATTCATTTTATTTATGCTTTTTCACAGGCTTGAATTTTAAGGATCAAAGAGAAAGGAGGTACCAAGCCCTCATAGGCCATCGAATAACTTGGGAAAGGGCCAATTCCTCCACTTTCTATGTTCCAGCAGCCTATGCTTCGTTCTCCAGCAGGATAGACAACATGTCTCCCATATTGTCGGTCTCCCATCAGCCTCTGCAAGTATGACCAGTAGTTGTTGCTGTTGATGGGAGTTGTAGTACAACCACATCTACAGGGCACAACATTGGCTGCCCCTGTTTTCCACACTATGTACAGCAGTCTTCCCCAACCTGAGGTTCTCCAGATATTTTGATTACAACTCCCAGCACCAGCAGAGGGTTGCAACCAAAACATCTGGAGAACACCAGGTTGGGGCGTCTGCTTTAGAGCTGGGGAAGCTGTCGGCCTCCAGATGTTGTGGAACTGCCAGCTCCCCATCAGCCCTAAGCCTTGGCAATTCTGGCTGTGTCTCAGGAGTTGGATTTGGTTGGCCACAGGCTCTCCTGCCCTGGCATTCTGAAGCCAGTTAGCATTCTGGAGCCCATACCACTTTAGCCCTGTAAGTAGGATTGCCATATATTTTTTTCATCTTCCTTTATGTAAAATAAGAAAATAAAGACTCTGCCTGTAGTAAACTGGCATGTCAGTCAAGGGTTTTAGCAGAGCAGTCTCTGCTGATATGCTAGTCTACTGCATGCAGGGAGATTTATAGGAGTGAGAGAATTACCATCGCTATACAAAGCCAGACTTTCTGATCGTCTAGCCCACTACTCTGATAGCTTCCTCTGGCTTATGCTGACTTCTCACCACCTACTACTTGAACCTTTTAACTGGAGATGCCAGGAACTGGGGACCTTCTCCGTGCAAAACAAGTGCTTCGCTTCTGAGTTTTGCCAGCTCCCCTTCATTAAAAACATGGCCCTTACCACATCTGTAATCCAAAGTGGATTTGTCCAGAATGCAATCACACCTGTCTTATCTCATTATGCCTAATGGAGGGACCAACTTGAGGACGAGCAGGAATATAACCAGGAATCTGGACTTCTACCTGACTGACCTCCCCTTAGGATTCCTGCTGGAGATGTCAAGCGACTCTTGGCAGTCTTGGACCAGCTCTCAGGTCAGGGCTGGGGGGAGCTGTGGCCTTCCAGATGTTGGTGAACCACATCTTCTGCCCTTGACCATTGGCCATGCTGACTGGGGCTGATGGAAGTCGAAACCTGGAGCGCCACAGTCTCTCCATCACTGATCTAGAGCAACCCTCAGAATGGAGAAGCCGTCATAAGAACAAGTCTATGAAGCAGCTTTTAAGGCTGAAAAGAAATTGAAATTCCAGTTTTATTTTCTTAATGTAACCAGGAGGAGGAGGAGAACTGAGGGAGGCATTGGGGTGAAAGCAGAGATAGGAATCCTATTTTTAAAAAAAGGATGAGGAAGGGAAAATGCTCTTGCTTCTTGGACCAACCATGACTGAATACAGGGGGACAGGAGAACAATGATAGGAAAAGATGCTGACATTCCACTAGCTTAAATAAACCAAGCAGTCGTTCGAGAGCCAGTGTGGTGTAGTGGTTAAGAGCGGTAGACTCAATCTGGGGAACCGGGTTCGCTTCCCCGCTCCTCCACATGCAGCTGCTGGGTGACCTTGGGCCAGTCACACTTCTTTGAAGTCTCTCAGCCCCACTCACCTCACAGAGTGTTTGTTGTGGGGGAGGAAGGGAAAGGAGAATGTTAGCTGCTTTGAGACTCCTTAAAGGAAGTGAAAGGTGGGATATCAAATCCAAACTCCTCCTCTTCTACTACTACATCTTAGAAAGCAACAACAGGAGAGCATTTTCTGCAACATTGCAAAGAACGGCAAAGCACACTTCTCAGATTGTCTGGCTTGGCTAGTCTAGTATGGGGATTGTTGAGAGTCCTAGATTTGGGTCAGAGGGACCTGGGTTCAAACCTTTGCTCCGTCATGGAGTTACCTGGGTCTCCTTCAGCCAGTCACTGTCAGTCGAACCTACCTTGAAGACTTTATTGTGAGGACAAAATGGGAGAGAGAGTTACCTGTTCTGGTCTGAGTCTCGTGGATGAAGAGTAGGATTAAAATATAATAATTAAAATATCCTAAGTAGAACTGCCCCCTTTCTGTGTCTTTTTTACAAGCATCCTATATCCATATCTCTATCATTGTGGGTGGAACAGGGGTTTCCAACCCACAAGGGAGTGGACCAGTTAGGTAATTTAGGTATATTCTCGAGGCGGGGTTTGTGTGAGAAAGAGATTCAGGACAGAATCCTGTTTCCAAATCCAAATGATCTTCCAGTTTAGGGACACTGACTGGTTTTATTGAGAAACTGCCTAATAGCACCATCTTGTGCACCTTTACTCAGAATTAAGTCCCATTAAGTTATTTGGGGCTTACTTCCTGGTAAGTGGTAAGGATTGGCGCCTGACTTGTGCACATTCCATCATGCAGTAGTCTGTTAAATAAATACTTTTGTACAGGAATTGGCTGCTTTGATACCTATTTGTGTCTTGGTCGATTAGTAGTCATTGTTTATTGGTTTGCTATATTTCCTGTAAATTCCACCAAAGAACTTAATGGGGGAGGGGGCTTGACTGGGGGGAGGGAAGAGAAATGTTAATTGTGTGCTTCACAACTAAAGCAACACATTTGTTGTTGTTTAGTCGTGTCCGACTCTTCGTGACCCCCTGGACCAGAGCACGCCAGGCACTCCTGTCTTCCACCGCCTCCTGCAGTTTGGTCAAACTCATGCTGGTAGCTTCGAGAACACTGTCCAACCATCTCGTCCTCTGTTGTCCCCTTCTCCTTGTGCCCTCCATCTTTCCCAACATCAGGGTCTTTTCCAGGGAGTCTTCTCTTCTCATGAGGTGGCCAAAGTATTGGAGCCTCAGCTTCAGGATCTGTCCTTCCAGTGAGCACTCAGGGCTGATTTCCTTCAGAATGGATAGGTTTGATCTACTTGCAGGCCATGGGACTCTCAAGAGTCTCCTCCAGCACCATAATTCAAAAAGCAACACATATGGCAGTCTAAAGTGTGTGGATCGGGGAGAGACCATTACTTTCTGAATCCATGTGTTGAAGACTCACAGCTGGCAGATCATTCTGCCAACTCCTGTTATTTTGGGGTTTTGCAAGAGTGACCAACAGAGTTTGAGAACAATCACAGATTATTGTGGCACCTGAAGGCACTAACACATTGATTAGGGCAGAAGCTTTCCCAGGCCCACCTTGTCAGAAGATGTATCTGTTAAAGATCTTTAGCGCATTCAAGAAATTGAATCCCTCCTGCTAAACATCTGGAGGCAGCAAACTACAGCCTGGAGATCAGACCACCATTTCTATCTACCACCCCATTCCTCCCCAGGTCTTCCTGCCCTGCTGTCACACTAAGAACCTTCCAATCTGTCCTTTCGTTTTAAAGAGGCATTTTGGGTGGCTGGAGTTGAGAAAGTAGCAATGTAAGGGTCCCATTTTTAAAATTTTATTCTGCATATCCACTTGCTAAGCTGCTGGGGTAAAGGGAGGACACAAATTCTAAAGATGCTTTGAGTGATAAAATTATTTATTATTATTATTTATTTAATTTCTATACTGCCCTGTACCTGAAGGTCTCAGGGCGGTTCACATAAAATAATAAATACATAAAATCAAAAAAAAAAAAAAAACCCAAAAAAAAAAAAAAAAAAAAAGAGCCAGCATTTTTAAAAGTGTATAGGATGGAGATCAAGTCAGGCAAGGGCCTGGTTAAAAAGGAACTATGGCCAAACTATCACAGGAAAGCCTTTTTTAATATACATTGGTTTTGTATTGTTGGGGTGGCCTGTACTTCATCCAATAGGCCGTAGCAATATGTAGCAGTAATACTGGGCTCACGTGTTTTGCATGTAAATAAATGGGCTACAGAAGTGGGGATGTTTTAATGAAAATGTTCTGGGACGGGGCCTGGTGTGGTGCAGCCTAGGAAGCCCCAGTGTTCAAATGTTGCCACCGCCATTAGGTCACTAGATGATCTTAGTCAAGTTCCTTAGCCTCAGCCTGCCCCCATCTGCAATACAGGCATACTATGTAAGATTATAAAAACCACAACAAATTATAGCATACTTTAAATACTATATAAATGCTAGGTATTATTAACCGTGTACCTGTAGCAAGTAACACACCTTAATAACAATTATTATTTATTTATATCCCGCCCTCCCCAGCCGAAGCCGGGCTCAGAGTGGCTAACAACAGTAAAATGATACAACATTCTAAAATCATTTCATTATAAAATCAGTTCAAATCAGATTAATAGCAACCATTGGGCTAGTGTTCTGTGAGGATTGCCAAAGGAGGGGGTCAGGCTGAATTGATGTGCAAACTCTGGAATTAATCTCTGTGAGACAAAGGTATAGGGGTTTTACTGAAACTACTGTATTTTGATCGTTTTGGAAAGACAGTAGGCAACAGCTGTTCCTTGCGGCTGAGTCTTGCTTCAATAAACCAAGAGGGTTA
Source organism: Podarcis siculus (assembly GCA_034642415.1). Classification (NCBI taxonomy): domain Eukaryota; kingdom Metazoa; phylum Chordata; class Lepidosauria; order Squamata; family Lacertidae; genus Podarcis; species Podarcis siculus. The sequence continues at coordinate 2,343,651 of JAXCMG010000049.1, read as the reverse complement.
CCATTTTAATGCCACCTATCTGACGTCCCATCTATGCCTCTACATTAATCAATCTGGCATAACTTATCACCTCGTTAGAATTATTGATGGAGAGAAGAGCCGTCCAGTTGCCGTCCAGTCAGCATTGAACGGATGGGAAGATGAGCCACTCTTGATTGAGCTGACTGCCATTAGGACTGGGTTTTCAATGACTATGTATTCTTGGAACACACAAGAAGAAAACAAAACTTCCTGACTCAGCATAGTTTTCACTCTTGAGTCACTGGCTCCCCCAGCCGCCGCCCCTCCTGGTCACCATGGCAACGCGATAGGATTCTATGTGCAACCCTGCATGAATTTCACAGCATTTTTGTAGATAGTCCTTCCACATTCCTTCTGATACTGGTTCATTCCGAAGGTTATGAGGAAGTTAAATTTCCTGAGGTCAGCGACATGGGAAACTGGTGTGACGCTCATTGCCATTGGGGTTGAGGATGGTTTTGCTGACAGCAAGGTTTTCTAGTTCTCGTGGAGAGACAGCTTTGTCTTGCTTATTCCACTGAAGGATGCCTTGGTGATCTCAACAGTCCATTGTTTTTCTGCTGAGCGATAAGTTTATAAGAAACAATGGTGTGTACAGTATATAAGGGCACATTTATGCCATACAGTTGCATTAATTCAGAATAACTGCTTCCTTCACTTGTTACTTATTTTATAAAATAAAACAGGATGCAATTTCAATACAACAATTAACATACAACAGTAAAAAAAACCACACAGTTCAGATTAAATCAACAATTCAAGATTATTGCAGTAGTCAAAGTATCCATTTAGTACAGAGAACCGCTGAACATTGCAGACTGCAACACCCATCACCCCAGGACATACTGGTTGAGGCAGCTGGGAGTTCGAATCCAACAGCACTGGGTCACAGACTCCACCATCTTGGACTCCTTGCTTCTAGTGGACATGAGTTTGATGCCCAGTTGTATGGAAATAAGAAACAGACCATTTCCTGAAGATTGCACCACCCTGGAAGATTCATACGAGTGATAATGTTTTCTGTTCCTGGACCCAGGCTATTTAGGATTTTATAACTTCCGTCCTGTGCATTGTTACTACATTGAGCACAGTGGGTCTTACTCCTCAGTAAACGTCTATTGGATTGGGTCACATGGGCAGTACCATAAGCTAAGCCCAGAAACCTACTAGCAATCAGTGGCGCCCCTTCAGAGGGGAATAAAATATTACATATGATGGCTAACTCCAACCAATTGCTGGGCAACTGTGTTCAAGGGTAGAACCATGCAGAGCTCACTGCAGTAATCAAACCAGAAAGCTGCTACCCTGTGAAGAGTGGGCAGCAGGGACACTTGTCCACCAGGAGAGGGCACAGTTGGCATGCCATCTGAAGCTGGCAAAAAGGACCCAATCCAATTATGAAACTGAACCTGATCCTTAAGGAATCAATGGTTTGCTTTTCATGTTTCTAGAACTTGTTTTTATCTCATTTGTTTTTATCTCATTTTTAGCCTGCTGTATACCACTTTAATCGCTTCACACTGCAATGTACTAATTTGTTAAATAATAAAACGCAGGTGGCGCTGTGGGTTAAACCACAGAGCCTAGGACTTGCCGATCAGAAGGTTGGCGGTTCGAATCCCTGCGACGGGGTGAGCTCCCGTTGCTCAGTCCCTGCTCCTGCCAACCTAGCAGTTCGAAAGCACGTCAAAGAGCAAGTAGATAAATAGGTACCGCTCCAGTGGGAAGGTAAACGCCTTTTCCGTGCGCTGCTCTGGTTCGCCAGAAGTGGCTTAGTCATGCTGGCCACATGACCCGGAAGCTGTACGCCGGCTCCCTCAGCCAATAAAGCGAGATGAGCGCCGCAACCCCAGAGTCGGTCACGACTGGACCTAATGGTCAGGGGTCCCTTTACCTTTACTTTAAAATAATATAAGAGGGACGCGGCTGGCGCTGTTATCTAAACAGGAATGGACATTCCAAAGAACAGAACTGTTTGGTGTGCAGCACTTAAATGAAGCTAAACAATGCCTAGCTGTCCTCTTGCATTTGTTAAAAGGAAAGAAATGGAGGTGCCTCTGATGTACAGTTGACAAGTGACAGTAGGCCTCCCCCCCATCTCCACCACAGTAGCTGGCGGCAGACCCCAAAAGACTTTGTCTCCGTCCAGTGGCCACCCCCTAAGGAAGAGGTTCCCAAACTGGTCTGCAGACCAACACTGGCCTACAAGCTTCATTCAGGTCATCCCTGGTGTGTCTGCAAAGAATGCCCATACATTTGTGCTTCTTATTGAAGGTACTTTTGCTGCCCTTAAAATTGTTGTGTATACAGTGGTAACTCGGGTTAAGAACTTAATTCGTTCCAGAGGTCCGTTCTTAACCTGAAGCATGCTTTCACTAATGGGCCTTCCTGCTGCTGCTGTGCCGCTGGTGCGCGATTTCCATTCTTAACCTGGAGCAACCACTTCCTGGTTAGCGGAGTTTGTAACCCGAAGCGTCTGTAACCCGAGGTACCACTGTACCTGCTTTGTAAAGTATTAACACCCCCCCCAAAAAAAAGAACTAAGAGGCATTTAACAGACCATTTGTGTTTTGAGTTAGCGTTATTGGTCCCAGGTGGCGCTGTGGTCTAAACCACTGAGCCTCTTGGGCTTGCCAATCAGAAGGTTGCCAGCTTGAATCTCCATGACTGGGTGAGTTCCCATTCCTCTGTCCCAGCGCCTGCCAATCTAGCAGTTTGAAAGCACACCAGTGCAAGTAGATAAACAGGTACCGCTGCGGCGGGAAGGTAAACGGCATTTCAGTGCGCTCTGGTTTCTGTCCCGGTCCCGTTGCGCCAGAAGTGTTTTAGTCATGCTGGCCACATGACCCTGAAAGCTGTCTGCGGACAAAGGCTGGCTCCCTCAGCCTGAAAGTGAGATGAGGGCTGCAACCCCATAGTCGCCTTTGACTGGACTTAACCATCCAGGGGTCCTTTACCTTTACCTTATTGGTCCCAAGGAACATGTGGGGGTTTGGTTAGGTGGTGGTGGTGCCACGGCTGGCCCACCCATGAGGCAAAGTGAAGTGTGCGTCTCAGGCACGATACACAGGGGCAGCAGATCCGGCCTCCAGGGAATGCATTGCCTGCTGCTGCTGTTGCATGGTTGCGGCACACTCCTTGGAGGCTGGATCTGCCGCCGCCTCAGCAGTCCCTCCCCGATGCAACCTCTCGGTGACTAGGAGGTGCTGCTGGTTTCCTCCCACCCTTAGGGTGGCAATGACAGAGGCTGCCCTCTGGGGTCTCCTGGATTCTGCGCCTGCCCATTGTGATTTACAGCAAGCCCCTTTCCCCACCATGACAACCTTTGATTCCCACTTCAACCTTCAGGTAAGGTTTATACCTGAAGGAGCGTCTCCACCCCCATCGTCCAGCCCTGACACTGAGGTCCAGCTCCGAGGGACTTCTGGCAGTTCTCTCACTGCGAGAAGTGAAGTTACAGGGAACCAGGCAGAGGGCCTTCTCGGTAGTGGCACCCGCCCTGTGGAACACCCTCCAATAAGATGTCAAGGAAATAAAGAACTACTGTATCTGACTTTTAGAAGACATCTGAAGGCAGCCCTGTTCAGGGAAGTTTTTAATGTGTGACATTTTAATGTATTTTTAATCTTTGTTGGAAGCCGCCCAGAGCGGCTGGGGAAACCCAGCCAGATGGGTGGGGTATAAATAAATTATTATTATTGAGTTTATTTCCCCCTTCTTGTTGCCGATGTAGATCTTTCCTCTGATGCTTGTTCCTTATGATGATTTTATTATTTATACCCTGCTCATCTGGCTGGGTTCCCCCAGTCTCTCTTGGTTGGGGAGGCATTTTGTGGTTCACCTTAGCTGAGATTCCTGCATTACAGAGGATTAGACTAGATGAGCCTTGCGGTCCCTTCCAACTCTGCAATTCTATGATTCTGTGTCTTGGGCCGGCCTTGGGGTTGCTCTTCTCATGGTGAATGGGGCTGGAATCGTTTCATACCACACGTCAGTGGCTTACGGAGCCCCTCTCTGGGAGCCGTGAGGCTTCACGTGACTGCTTGTCACGTCTGGTAAGGGGCCACCATACGGACTGGCGCAGCCACGTGGGAATGGAAAGAGCCTTCCTGCGAGCGCTGCCCGGGCTCCCTTAGCAACCACGCGGGGGACGCCGAGCCACATGGACTCCATCCTTGGAGGCGAAGCAAAGTCCGGCGTGGAGCCGCGACGCTGAGCGCGCCCTCCGTCCCACCCGAGATCGCGACCCGTTTTCCTGTCTTGGGTCCAAGCGAGAGAAGATCCACCCCAGCGCCGCCCACGTTCACCGGCGGCGCATCCCCGACCGAGTCCAGCGGGCCGGATCCCCGCGCGGCGAGCTCAGCCCGGCTCCAGGGAAGCGCGATCGCGGATCCTGACGCGAGAGGAAACCCTTCGCCCATTGCGCGGGGGAAGGAGGGCGGCGGCGGCTTCCTGGGAAGAGCGGCGCGCCTGGGCTCCGCCTGTTGATCCCTTTTCGGGGGAGGGGGAAGGCGGGCGGGCGGCCTTCGCCTGGGCATCAATCAAACCCTCGGAAGCCAGAGCGAGACGCGCCCCGTGCCAAGCCGGGGAATGCCGGCGCTCGTCGGGCTGCGCTGAGCCCTGCCTGCGCCTTTAAGGGCCGGGGCCGGAGCGGGGAGTGTCCCGGGCAGGCGCTGGAGGCTGGACGGGCGGGAGGAGCGGGACTCCCCGGGACGGGAGCGGCGGCGGAGGCGGAGGCGGCGGCGGATCGGGCTCCGGGTGGGCCTTGGCGCACGGAGCGAGGGCGCACGGCGACGGCGCTGCCAGCATGGACTGGGGCACGGAGCTCTGGGTAAGGAAGCGCCCCCACCCCTTGGGTTTTGCAGGGAGGCACCCCATATTCTCCCCCCTCCAGTCCTTATCTCCCTCTCTCCCCTCCCTCCATGTCCGATCGCTTCGTCTCTCCACTCAAGGGTTGGGCTTCTCCATGATTCCCCAGACTTGATTTAAAGCGCGTTTCTCCGCCCTCTTCTCCAGCTCCCACCCGAAACTCAGAGTTTTCTCCCTCGTGTCAGAGTTCAGTCGTCTGTGCCCCCCCCCCCCCACTTCAGTGCCTGCCTCCCCCTCTTTTCCTGATGGCTGCTAATACTATTCTGGCTGCTACTTGTCCTGGGCTCTCTCCTTTTCTCTGCCGCCTTGTTCCGTTCCGTTTTCTTCTCTTTCGGTGACCCTGTTGCTTTCCTCCCTCCCTTTGCCCCTTTGGCTGAGAAAAGGGATGTTATTTGTGTGTGTGTGTGAGTGAGAGAGGGAGAGAGAGAAACCTATATTTTCCCTGGCACTGAGCTTGTAGGAAGACTGCACGTATTAACACAGACTAACTTTAATTTGGCCAGGTAGATAAGACCACCTGAAAGCAAGAGGAGGCGCTTTCATATTAATGATCTTCAATATTTAAAGCTGTAGCTGTACCCATAGCAGACTCGCCACTGCTCCCCTAAGTATATATTTTTTCCTGGTTCTGGCTTCTTACGCTTGATAATTAGATGGGCAAGAAACCCTTTGTCTACCACTTTATCATGAGTAAGTGAGCTGCATGTTTTACCGTGCTAGCCTATCATATTTTGGCTCTGCTGATGCACTTTTGCATATTGGGGTGCAGCTCTCAGATTGGGAACACCTGAGTTGTGATTTAAGAGCTGGATGTCCCAATATCCTCTGCGACATTGTCCTCATTCACACATAACAAGCAAGCATGTTAAGTTTAAGTTAAATTTAAGTTGTAGTTTGGCTTAGTGTGTTACCTGAACCTGGGCTTGTGGTTTAGCTCTTTCCCAGGGGCAAAACTAGGCTTTATTTCACCCATGTCAAAGACCCAGTTTAGCACCCCACCCATGCATATTTGCATACACACACACAGGCTATGGGAGCCTCAATGGTGCCCCTTTGGAGGCTTCACCTGGCCCAAAAACCCTGGCTAGTCGCCCCCCCCCCTTTGCTACGCCTCTGTCTTTCCAGACAACCTACAAGCTGCAACCCAATGTTGTCCTAATGGTCACTGGGCCTCTGTATATCATTTGAAGGCATACATCTTCCATTATGTGCTGCTTTACTGCTTGTGAGAAGATGCCCCTAACTCAGTGGCTCCCAAGCTTTCCCCCTCATGGACCATTTAAAAATTGCTGAGGGTCTTGGCGGACCACTTAATGATTTTTTCTGCCTGTTGTCCCAGTTGTAATATGCTGTGCTAGATGCTGTGTGGTTTTTAATTGTATATTTATTTATTCCTTCTTTTATTTGTTGCATTTTGTGCTACAATGCAATATAAGAAATGGATGTGCCATATCTGGTGTTCAGCCGTAAAAACACAGACACATCGTAAACCACCTGAATGAAGCTCATAGGTCACTAGCGGTCTGCCAACCAGTTTGGGGACCTCTGCCCTAAACAACCACTTGGTGTGCATGGGTTATATGTACCGTATTTTTCCCTCTATAACACGCAGATTTTTTCTCCTAAAAAGGAAGGGGAAATGTCTGTGCGTGTTATTGAGCGAATGTGTGGTCCCTGGAGCCAAAAAATCAGGCAAAAATCAAACCGCGAGTCACGGAGAAGGGAAACCTGAAAAGAGGAAGCGGCTGCTTTCCTGCATTCTGCCTCAGGGTCTTACTGCCCACCCGCCTCTGTTTCCTTGCTGTGTTTGCTCAAATGGAACAAAGAGCAGGGAAAGCCCCTCCCCTCCAGGCAAGCAGAGGGGAAAGCAGAGTGTCCTCTCTGTGCTCCGGTGCTGCTGAAAACATGCAGGTGGGGGGGGGGAGAGAGAGAGAGCTGGCTGGTTTGGGTGCTTGGGTGGGGGAAAAATTTTGCCTTTCTTTCCTCCCTCCCGTTAAATCCCTCTCCTGCATTCTTAGCCAGCTGCTTCTCTGCACACCCCTCTCATGCTCCTTTTCCCTTCTTTGTTTTTCCTTCCCTCCCCACTTAAAATGTGGTTACAAAGCATAGATCCACATGGATCCTCAAGATCTTTGCATTAAAGGTAAAGGTAAAGGTACCCCTGCCCGTAAGGGCCAGTCTTGACAGACTCTGGGGTTGGTGCGCCCATCTCACTCTATAGGCTGGGGGCCAGCGCTGTCCGGAGACACTTCCGGGTCACGTGGCCAGCGTGACATCGCTGCTCTGGCGAGCCAGAGCCGCACACGGAAACGCCGTTTACCTTCCCGCTAGAAAGCGGTCCCTATTTATCTACTTGCACCCGGGGGTGCTTTCGAACTGCTAGGTTGGCAGGCGCTGGGACCGAGCAACGGGAGCGCACCCCACCGCGGGGATTCGAAGCGCCGACCTTTCGATCGGCAAGCCCTAGGAGCTGAGGCTTTTACCCACAGCGCCACCCGCGTCCCTTGATCTTTGCATTGGGTCACCCCAAATTCACCATCAGATCACATAGCATGTCCATGGCTACAGCCTGCACCAAAAAAATCACACACCCACTGTTGCCTGGGGCTGCAATGGTGCAAAAACGTGGTTACAAAGCATGGATCCACAGGAATTCTCAGGATTTTTGCATTGGGTCACCCCAAATTCACCATTTGATCACATGTCTGTGGCCACAGCATGAAGCACAAAAATGATACATCCACTGTTTCATTCAGAATGTTTTTTCCCTTGTTTTCCTCCTCTAAAAACGATGTGCGTGTTATGGTCAGGTGCGTGTTATAGAGCGAAAAATACGGTATGTGCAAAACACTCATGTGTACACATCCCTCAATACCTTTTAACTGTCCTGCTGTACTTAAAATCAGGGAGGCCAAATAATGTAATTTGTGGGTAAAGTATGAATTCTAATCCTGGCCCATTTTAATGAGTGCAAAACCCAAAGAGTGTTAAGTTTGCCAGACTGTACCATTTTGTACTTCAAATTAATCTGGAATAAAGGTGGACTGACTTTAGTCTTACATGGTCTGTTTTAATCATTACATGGTCCACCAATACGGGTTAAATGTATGAAGCAAGGCAGACTGCATACTCTGGGTCTGTTAGCAGCTGAAAGCCTAATTGATATGTATTAAGTGACGCTGAGGAGGCTCTCTTGCTAAGAACATGAGAGGGGCAATACTTATTGTAGGGAGTGAGCAAACTCTCAGGATTTACTTTGTTTTTACCAGACTTCTGATATTCACCGCCTGGAGTCTGGTACAAAAGACAGATATATAGAAGAACTAAAGGATTCTGAGCACAGGAATTTATTCTGAGTACCAGAACTGAACTGAGTGTACAGTCCTTGCACACACTAACGCTCTCCTGGCTTCCCTGAATTTCTTCATTTTGGCAATATGAGGGAATTAGGATTCATTTTGTTACTGCTGTTTGTCGTGGTGCCAATTGTTTAATCTACTGCAAATCTCCCAGTAGATCAATCTACTGCAAATCTGCCAGTAGATCAAGACCGTCCTTTTACTCACCCTTGATGTAGTGAACCAATGTCTACATAGTCCAGTATTCTTTGATAAAGGGACCCCCTGACCATTGGGTCCAGCTGCGGACAACTCTGGGGTTACAGCGCTCATCTCGCTTTATTGGCCAAGGGAGCCGGTGTACAGCTTCTGGGTCATGTGGCCAGCATGACTAAGCTGCTCCTGGCAAACCAGAGCAGCGCACGGAAACGCCATTTACCTTCCCACCGGAGTGGTACCTATTTATCTACTTGCACTTTGTGCTTTCGAACTGCTAGGTTGGCAGGAACAGGGACCGAGCAATGGGAGCTCACCCCATCACGGGGATTCGAACCGCCGACCTTCTGATCGGCAAGCCCTAGGAAAGTGGCCTTTGGTCAATTGGACTGTGGTCTTCATTTTGCCTTCTTCTGATCTAGAATATGCGTTGGCTCATGAAAACTTATTAGGGAGCAAATTCAGCTTCTCACAATGAGGCCCTTAAGGCACCATCAACTTCTAGGCACATGAGATTTAATCTCCACTTCATCTTCCCAGGTAAGCTATGGTGAAGGATAGCCAAAGGTGGGCAGAATGTGTTGCTATTGCATAAAGAAAAACAGGGTAGGAGCTGAGAAAGGGGGAAAAACAAACACTGTTGCTTTAAACAGGCAGCAGCAGAAATGTCCCTTAATCTGCTTTGGGGTAGAACAAGAATATAGTAATGATTTTAAATAGCAGAAGAAGAGACTTTCATGTAAGGCAAAATTGCTGGTGGTGCAAAGTGAGCTGGAGAAAAGAGTTTGGGAGAATTTTATTTGTAGCTTGCTCTGTTCTAGAGCCTCACAGAGGGTAAGACCTTTGTACCCAGTTCAAAACATAGTTTCCCAAGAAGAAAAAGTGTTGGGTATATGCATTTTATACTTAATAGGTTTGGAGAGTATATTTGGTAGAAGGCCCTTCCCTGATTACCTTTTCATGAACTGAAGGTGATGATTGATCCTGAACACATCCAAGAGAGGTTGGGAGTATTAGTAATGCCAGGCCCCTTATTTTTGGTTTGTATTTTGACTTTTCTGTTTCTCTTGCCAGTTGCTCAAAAGGGGCTCTTGCTTTTGCTTCTCTCTCTCAGCCCTTATTTTATGTGCTGTGAAGCACGTTCTGGGTTTTGGAAGGACCAGTGCTTTCTCTTGCACCTGGTTTAGGTTTTTGCTTGTGTGCATGTGGAAGATACAGGATCCGAAGGTGTCTTTCTCACCCCTTCAGCAAAGCTTCTGCGTCTAATCTAGTTAGTTCAGAGATTAACTTTAGCCTGGTTGCATGAGTAGAGGAGGCTATTTCTGGCTTCTGCCCTTGCATGGGCAACAGTTGAGTGCCCTCGGCAGGGGAAGGCATATTTAAATACCCTCAAAATTCAGTCTAACCATTTCCACCGGTAAAATTGATCTGCATACTTCTACATCTGCATAGCATAACTTGGGCAAGTTTCTAAGTCTCTGGGTTCTCTACCATGTCTAGGGTCAAAAGGGGCAATGTACAAGCTGGAATCATGCAGTCTATGGTTGCTAGGCCACAATTAATTCAGAATATTGCCATTAGTGAAACCTTCCACTGGGTGCCTGAGTTTGTTGTCTCTCAATCCATAGATTTAGTTGGGGGCTGCTTATTCTTTGCCTAGAGTCTGATTCTCATTTAATGAATTACCTGTGCAGGTAGCACTTGCATGTCAGAAACAGCATGCAAAACTGTGTGTGTAGAACATGCTGCTGTACAAACTGCTGGGAAGCTACAGATTGGCCATGTCTTTTCATATTAATGTACACCATCTGTACGCGCAGCAAAATAGCGATGGCCTATACTCATTTGACTGTAGCAGTTGGCAATCCAATCACCCTGATTTTTCCCATGTGGTCATGCTCTCTGTATAATAAATCAAACTCTGGGGTGCTTTTCAAAAACTTGTGGCAGATTCATAGAACCAATTCCCCCTCACCTTCCAATGTTGCAGGATGTGTCTTGTTTTGTACTCTGCCAAAAAAGGGGGGGGAGGGACACAAGACTCTGCATGTTACAGAGTTGTATAGATCCTCCAACTGTTTCACTAATTATTATCAGTAAAAAAATTGTGAATGTTCATTCAAAACCTGCCAAGGAGTCCAGTTCGCTTTGTTGCATCTTCAAATACTTTGTGAAAGGTTCCCATTCATCCTTAAAGTCACAGTTATCCTTGTCCCGTAGCTTATGAGTCAATTTTGCCAGTTCTGCATAATCCATCAATTTTTCTTGCCATAATTCAACTAAAGAACTAAAGAAAATTTCCCCTTTTCAAACATCCAGGTGCCTCCCCTACAAATATATAGCAAGTAAGTGTTCCAGTTTAGTGCTGAACCTGAGCACTTTAGCTCAGATATAATAATGCAGTAGGAAGTTGTTTCCAGGCAGGAAAGGCCAAACAGAAGTGTCCTTCCTGAAAAGCTGTTTGCCCTCCTCCCAAGGGGACCAAACATAAGAAAGTAAGAAATGTAAGGACGAAGAGAAGAATATATGAAGGGCCTGCAGGATCAGGCCAATGTCCCACCTGGTCCAGCATCCTGTTCTCACAGTGGCCAACCAGATGCCTGTGGGAAACCCACAACAGGTAAAGGTAAAAGGTAAAGGACTGGACAGTTCAGTCAAAGGTGACTATAGGGTTGCTGCGCTCATCTCACTTTCAGGCCAAGGGAGCCGGTGTTTGTCTACAAACAGCTTTCCGGGTCATGTGGCCAGCATGACTAAACTGCTTCTGGCGCAACAGAACACCATAACAGAAACCAGAGCGCACGGAAATGCTGTTTACCTTCCTGTCACAGTGGTACCTATTTAGCTACTTGTAGGTTGGTAGGAGCTGGGACAGAGCAACGGGAGCTCGCTCTGTCGTGGGGATTCGAACCGCCGACCTTCCAATTGGCAAGCCCAAGAGGCTCAGTGGTTTAGACCACAGCGCCACCCACGCCCCTCCCACAACAGGACCCTCTTGTCGCTTCTAGCAACTAGTATTCAGAAGCATGGCTGCCTCAAACTCTCAAGGCAGAGCATAGCCTTAACAACTACAGTGGTACCTCAGGTTACATACGCTTCGGGTTACAGACTCTGCTAACCCAGAAATAGTGCTTCAGGTTAAGAACTTTGCTTCAGAATGAGAACAGAAATCGTGCTCCGGCGGTGCGGCAGCAGCAGGAGGCTCCGTTAGCTAAAGTGGTGCTTCAGGTTAAGAACAGTTTCAGGTTAAGAACAGACCTCTGGAATGAATTAAGTACTTAACCCGAGGTACCACTGTACTGAAAACTGCATCGCCCTCAACACTAATCTGAAGGAGGTGGAGGGTTATTTTTGGAAGAAAGCATTAATAGATAGGATGGGGTATTTAACTAGATTCTCCTCTGCAAGTTGCCCCACGTGGCTGTTTACTGTTTGTCCCACAGTCTTGTTTGACTCAAAGATCAGAAGAAGCTTGCTTGGAGGGGAGGGAAACCAGCAAGTTTCCCAAGAGGGTGGAGGGGACTTTTAGGGGAGATCTGGCAGGCACGCAAAGTTTTAAGCACCTTTCTGCACCTAGAGCCTCCCCTCTGCCCTTTCATTAACATTAACTGGCAAGTACATGTTTACCAGCATAACATGTAGTTTTGTCCTTTGTTGCAGGATGGATTGGAACTTGTCTTTGAAATGGTGTGTGTGTAGAAGCCTATACTGATTGCTGAGTTGCTTCTGTGCAGATATATTTAACCTGTTGTCCGTTGTTCAGGCTATACCGCCCGATGTCTCTGGGTGTGGTCCAGGGTATTTTTTGTTAACCTTTAGCTAAGGACTTGCAAGGCTTTGGAGCTTAAAAGGGACGGTGTTTAGATTGGTGAATTGGGTAGGATCAAACAGTTCCACTGTTTGCAAATCTAGCCAGGGCTGTTTATGTTGGGTGAGGTGGTGTCTGTTTTCTTTAGCATGTTCTTCTGCTATCACTGCACCTCCCATTTCATCTCTCTTGAAGGAACCTCTTGTAGCTTCTCTGAAGTGGCACAGAATATGTGCCGCTGCTTACAAGTGGGTATTGCCTAAAGCAGGGGTAGGCAACCTAAGGCCCACGGGCTGGATGTGGCCCAATCGCCTTCTAAATGTGGCCCATGGACGGTCCTGGAATCAGCATGCTTTTACATGAGTAGAATGTGTCCTTTTATTTAAAATACATCTCTGGGTTATTTGTGGGGCATAGGAATTCGTTCATCCCCCCCTCCCCCCCCCAAAAATATAGTCCGGCCCACCACATGGTCTGAGGGACAGTGGACCGGCCCACGGCTGAAAAAGGTTGCTGACCCCTGGCCTAAAGGGTTCCCTCAAAATGATTTTTAAGAAATATTTATGTAACGCAAATTAAGAATTCATATTGATATTGCTAAAATCTACCTAAACAATACCTAGCGTTCTGTTTATGATGGATGCTGAACCTGTACCTTGTTTTGGATTCTATTTAACTGGAAAACCCCTTCTTCATCATCATCATCATCATCATTATTTTTTTATTTATAACCCGCCCATCTGCCAGGGTTTCCCCAGCCACTCTGGGCGGCTCCCAACAGAACACTAAAAACAGAACAAAACTTCAAACATTAAAAACTTCCCTAAACAGGGTTGCCTTCAGATGTCTTCTAAAAGTCAGATAGTTGTTTATTTCCTTGACATCTGATGGGAGGGTGTTCCACAGGGCGGGCGCCACTACCAAGAAGGCCCTCTTCCTGGTCATTAACAAACATTAACTGTTAGTATTTGGAAGTTTCCGTGGGTATATGGAAAGGTGGTGGGGGTACAGTGAACTTTTTGGGGGGTGGTGGTAAATGATGCTCAGTTCACATTTCAGAAAAAGGTGGATCATGTTGAAATGTATGTCAGTTTTTTCACGTAAACATTTGAATTTGTACCAAGTCATTTTTATCCACGCACTCTGTGATCTTTTTTTTTTTAATGTAATGCTAGCAAAATTGTGTTCATCAAGTTATTCTGAATTGCATAGCTTTTTAAATGAATCACAAGGTAGAGCGTTGGCACATAAGAAATCCAGAAATCATAGTTTGGTAATGTCACAACACAGCATGCAAGCTTCTATGTTCTACAGAATTCTTTGTCAGGCTAGACGCTAAATACAGGGGTGACAGAGAAGCAACTCATATGCAGAGTGTTCAAGTTGCTATACAATGGTACCTCGGTTTATGAACTTAATCCGTTCCGGAAGTCCATTCTTAAACCAAAGCGTTCTTAAACCGAGGCATGCTTTCCCATAGAAAGTAATGGAAAATGGCTTAATCTGTTCTAGACGATGAAAAACAACCCCTAAAACATGAATTTTACTATCTTACGAGACCATTGATCCATAAAATGAAAGCAATAATCAATGTACTGTACTATAAAATAAATAAGACAGTATTGATGATTTTAAAAAAGAAAAAGAAAATATGATATTTTTTTTATTACCTGCACTGATGATAGTCTTCCATGGCTTCGGGGGTGGGATGGGGGCTGCGGTGGGGCTTCCCGCGGCCGGAGCCCTTCCATCGGCAGTGGAGCACATTTGGCTTCCAAGACAAAGTTCGCTAACCTACTTCCGGTTTTGCGGAGTTATTTTCCCAAATAGTTCATTAACAGGACTGTTCGTAGACGGAGGTACCACCGTATTACGCCCAGGGTATTGTGAGATTAGGATTAAGTTCCCTATCTGAGGGGGAATTTGGCCTCTTTTGGCCCGGTTCTCCTGTCTCAGTTTGAACTGGTGGGCCCAATCTGGCTTCAAGGCAGAATATAAGAAAAAAGGTGGCATAGTCTGAGTCATGCTCAGTCGTATATATACTTGAGAGAGTCTCATTTAACACACAACATGCCTAGGATTGGGCTGCACTCCACCAAGCGGCAGCCAGTGGGCAGGAATAATGTATGTGGCGGGGTTTCTATTCCTTTGTTAGCAAAAGGAAAAGGAAGGAGAGTTCAGAGTCGTACTGGAATGTGGGGTTGTCTAATCCGCTCCCAATTTCTTCACTGCTACTGCAATGCGCTCTACATGGGGCTACCTTTGAAGGTGACCTGGAAACTACAACTAATCCAGAATGCGGCAGCTAGACTGATGACTGGGAGTGGCCGTCGAGACCATATAACACTGGTCTTGAAAGACCTACGCTGGTTCCCAGTACGTTTCCAAGCACAATTCAAAGTGTTGGTGCTGACCTTTAAAGCCCTAAACAGCCTTGGTCCAGTATACCTGAAGGAGCGTCTCCACCTCCATCGTTCAGCCCGGACACTGAGGTCCAGCGCAGAGGGCCTTCTGGCGGTTCCCTCACTGCAAGAAGCCAAGTTACAGGGAACCAGGCAGAGGGCCTTCTTGGTAGTGGCACCCGCCCTGTGGAACGCCCTCCCACCAGATGTCTAAGAGAAAAATAGCTACCAAACTTTTAGAAGACGTCTGAAGGCAGCCCTGTTTAGGGAAGCTTTTAATGTTTAATAGGTTATTGTATTTTAGTGTTTTGTTGGAAGCCGCCCAGAGTGGCTGGGGAAACCCAGCCAGATGGGCGGGGTATAAATAATAAATTATTATTATTATTTTTACTACTACTAAGTTTTATGCCATAAAGCAAGTGATTCACTTGGTCAGATTCTTCCTGGTAGCTCACACCCAAGAAGCTGGGAGTATTTGTCTCGATTACCAAAAAATGCAAACCATCTCTAGACATGAAAGCATTTCCTCCCTGCATGATGGCATTTCTTATAAATGCAGCTGACTTCCTGGCAGTAGTTGCTGTTCCTTTATTTTGTTTGTGTTGACACTTGGGTAAAGGGCTGTGTTTGTGTGTGTGTGTTTTAATTTCAGACTTTCTTCCTCATACCTGACACATGGTTAAAAGGTAGGGGAGAATGGGGCTGTGCCAAATGGAACTGAAAACAGTTTTGTCTCAAATAAGGGTGTCTATAGCAATGCCTCATGTAAGCAAGAAAAACTGGATCTTTTAATTCCAATTTCTAGAGTGCTGTCTAGCTGTAATTTTCACAAGTGACTCTGCGCTGTAGATAATGCGCTATCTGAAGTTTTCCCTGCCTTTGGCCACCTTTCTTTCTTTCTTTCTTTCTTTCTTTCTTTCTTTCTTTCTTTCTTTCTTTCTTT
>JAXCMG010000049.1:2290381-2317801 GCA_034642415.1 Podarcis siculus | reverse complement strand
AATAATAATAATAATAATAATAATAATAATAATAATAATAATAATAATTGGCGGTTGGAGGATGGATGGCGGCTAACAGATTGAGGTTGAATTCTGACAAGACAGAAGTACCGTTTTTGGGGCACAGGAGGCGGGCAGGTGTGGAGGACTCCCTGGTCCTGAATGGGGTAACTGTGCCCCTGAAGGACCAGGTGCGCAGCCTGGGAGTCATTTTGGACTCACAGCTGTCCATGGAGGCACCGGTCAAATATGTGTCCAGGGTAGCTGTTTACCAGCTCCATCTGGTACGTAGGCTGAGACCCTATCTGTCTGCGGACTGTCTCGCCAGAGTGGTGCATGCTCTGGTTATCTCCCGCTTGGACTACTGCAATGTGCTCGACGTGGGGCTACATTTGAAGGTGACCCGGAAACTACAACTAATCCAGAACGTGGCAGCTAGACTGGTGACTGGGAGCAGCCGCCGAGACCATATAACACCGGTCTTGAAAGACCTACATTGGCTCCCAGTACGTTTCGAGCACAATTCAAAATGTTGGTGCTGACCTTTAAAGCCCTAAACAGCCTTGGCCCAGTATAACTGAAGGAGCGTCTCCACCCCCATCATTCTGCCCGGACGCTGAGGTCCAGCACCGAGGGCCTTCTGGCCGTTCCCTCACTGTGAGAAGCCAAGTTGCAGGGAACCAGGCAGAGGGCCTTCTCGGTAGTGGCACCCGCCCTGTGGAACGCCCTCCCACCAGATGTCAAAGAGAACAACAACTACCAGACTTTTAGAAGACATCTGAAGGCAGCCCTATTTAGGGAAGCTTTTAATGTTTGATGTATTACAGTATTTTAATATTTTTTTGGAGGCCGCCCAGAGTGGCTGGGGAAGCCCAGCCAGATGTGCGGGTTATAAATAAATAATAATAATTATTATTATTATTATTATTATTATTATTATTATTTATTTTATTATAATGGTTAAAAGCAGAGAAGAAAGCAAATGCTGACTCACAAATAAATGTTGCTTTCTTTCCCCTTTTCCTTGGTTTTGAGAAGTATATAATCCGTACCCACTCCCAAACACTGGTCTACATGATGCTCCCAGTTCCACTGCTGATATACCAGTATGTAATCTGAGGGTTTTGCTGTAATCTGGTCATTGTCTGTAGCTCTTGTTGATAGGATTTAGTGCCATTGTTCTTGGCATTTGCTGTTTCTATTGAGCAACTTTATCGATGATGTAGTAGAGCTTTTATCTTGGCGATAAAAGCCTTGGCATGACTTCAGTGCAAAGAATCAAGACTTTTCTGAAGCCTTTGGTCTTGATTGGCTAAATAAAAGCAGTGCCCTGGGGAGTCCCTGTGGAATGCCTGCAAATGACCAAAACCTGCTTTATTGGGTGCCCTGTTTTGTGAGTAAGCCTGAAAGCAAATCTTTGTGAAAACAGAGAGATGCGATGCTGTGTTTTCCTGATCTTTAAGCCAATATATCTACTTCAGGACCAAACAATTCATTCAGCAAAAGAAGTTCACACTGAAACTATATTGTGAGCTGGAGGTCAGAAGGTAACCTTTGCATTCTGATAAGATGTCAGTGGCACAGCCATATTTGAAATTCTGTACAGTTTTGGTCACTTCCAGTTCAGTGATGTACGGAAGTGAGAGCTGGACCATAAAGAAGGCTGATCGCCGAAGAATTGATGCTTTTGAATTCTGGTGCTGGAGGAGACTCTTGAGAGTCCCATGGACTGCAAGAAGATTAAACTTATCCATTCTGAAGGAAATCAGCCCTGAGTGCTCACTGGAAGGAAAGATCCTGAAGCTGAGGCTCCAATACCTTGGCCACCTCATGAGAAGAGAAGACTCCCTGGAAAAGACCCTGATGATGGGAAAGATGGAGGGCACAAGGAGAAGGGGACAACAGAGGACGAGATGGTTGGACAGTGTAATTGAAGCTACCAGCATGAGTTTGACCAAACTGCGGAAGGTAGTGGAAGACAGGAGTGCCTGGCGTGCTCTGGTCCATGGGGTCACGAAGAGTCGGACACGACTAAACAACTAAACAACAACAACAAATTGAATTCAGTTTGGGTGACCCAAATGATCAAGAAGTTGAGCAACTTCCTCCACAAGTAAGAGATAAATCATTTGGAGCTTCTTAGCTTGTGGTGGGGAATAGCCAAAGTGGTGTGTGTGTAGCATTGTACAAACCATTATACCTCTTACAAAGGAAAGAGTTGCATCCGATGCTCTGTCCACTCTTCCCTCTTTCCCCGCCCACCGCTAGAATTAGAATGTGGACCCTGGTAGGTTGTCCACAACAGAACATGGCCCACAGTCTGAAAAATGTTCTCCACTCTTGATTTAGTACATTTATATGACAGCTGTCTTCATGAAGCTCGAGCCAGTTTGCATGGGGGTTTCCAGACCCTCTCGTATGAGCACTGACCAGACCTAGGCCTTCTTGGTTTCAGCAGGGTTTGTGTACCATCCATGTGTCTCAAGACCACCACCACCACCAAAACAACAAAATACATCATGTGGAGAATGTCAGCATAACACTTTCTCTCTCTGTCAAACTTCTAGCCTGAAGGCCACCCAATGAAACCAACAGGCAGTAGTAGATTCAGGACACACAAAATACAATATTACTTCGCACAATTCCTCCAGATGGGATTATGTCTACAGGCTTAAATGATACCGAAATGGAATTTGACAGTTTCAAGAAGGATAAGCCCATTCATTTCAATGGGGCTTGTTCGGGAGAACTTTTCCAGTGGATTGCTTTGGACAGAAATCTTGTTATTCACATAGGCTTTTAAATATTGCTGTCTGGCCTTTTATCTGTTGGCATCATGTTTTATTTGTGGTTTTATATATGTGGATTTGTTTTTTAACCTTTTAAAACTGCCCTGGAATCAATTTTGATGAAGTTCGTTATCAACAATGTTTAAGATTAATGCATTTTGCTCTGTAACTGACAGATCTGGACTTTACGCCTTATTGCAGTCATTTTAAAAAGATTTAAATGGTTTGTTGAACGCTTGTTCTGCAGCCATGGAGAATAGGTATTTCTGCTTATGCTCTGATTTTTCAATAATCTTCCCAGACTGCACAATGGGTACTTGTTCCAGGACTAAGCGCCTCCTCCTTCCAATTTAGTCCCAAGGTGAATCTGAATAAAAAAAGTAGGCTGCAGCTGAATAGATACTGGATTAGATCAAGACCCTGAGTCTCTTAGTTTGCCTGATGTCTAGAATGCAAAGGGATTAGAGTGCAGGAACTGGACTGCTCCTTTTAATGAAGGCATCAATCACGTCAGCTGCTGCTGCTGTCAAATTCTTCACCAGTTCTGGTGCTGTAGCCATAGAGCAGTCATGTCCAACCGGTAGATCGCTGGGTGTCCCTGGTCGATTGCGGGATCCTGATCGATTGCCCCCTACCCAAAAGTTCAACGACTCTGGGTAGATCACTGCTAGTGTGTGTGTGTGTGTGTGTGTGTGTGTGTGTGTGTAGTGGGAGTAGATCGCAGTCTCTTGGAAGTTGGATGTGCCTGCCATAGAGGAACCAATGCACGGTTCATAGCATTTCGTAGAATTTTCTTAGACGTAGGGTTGGAATGGCCCACAAGGGTAATCTAGCCTAATCCCTAGAAATGCAGAAATCTTTTTCCCCAAGTGAGGCTCAAGCCCATGACCCTACTAGTTCTTCTGATACTATTCAGGTGGAACAGGTGGTGATGGCTGCATTGTTTGCCCTTTGTATATGCTGTGCCCTTGTGTCATCATATCCTAGCTGGCATGTAGAAACTCTTGCTGATACCTGGGACTGGGGTGGGGGGGACAGCCAGACCTGGTGTGCATGTTCCTGCAGCAACTTTACTACAGTTGGGTGAGATCCAGCTAGGCTGGCCGTGTTTCTTGGATTGCAAGATGAGGGCTGGCCAAAGTAGTGCCTTGCAACGTGAACAGAAAGGTTTAGCAGGTCTATTCTTTCCCTTTAAGTCCCCTTCACTTCTGCAGCAGCTGCCTTGCCTTGGATTGACGCCTGAACTTCTCGCCTTTCTGTGCCACTCCAACCTACTTGCCTCCTAAAAATAATACATGGTGGCAGCGGTGGCTTGGCAAGGGCACCGCACAGCAAATGCCAGCTTCCAAGGGTGACTCTGAATGTCCTTCTGTTTTGGTGCCCCTTGCAAATGAGCAGCGTCTTCAAACAGAAAAGCTGGGGATTTCTGGATGGCCAACTTGCCAAGCAGTTTTCAAAGAAGGCAGGGTTCTGCAGAGCCCTTCAGAGGAGAGGCATGCATAATATGAGGATGCGTGCCTCACTGGTGTCCCTTCTCTCTTTCTGTAAAACCCTCCCACATGACATGGCCTGGCTCCAAAAGCCCTCTAGAAAAACAAGCTTTGCAAAGGCACAAATGAACCGAGGCAGCCAGCCCTGTGCCTGTGACGCTGTGTCCTGAGCCTCCTTCATTCTGCTAAAAGTCCAGGCATTTCAAGTTTCTGCAGATAAAACGGGTTATGACTTCATCAGGGCTGGGATAAAATATTATTAGGAGCTGGCATCAAATCTGGTGTGGGTGGCTGCAGTTCTTCCAGCCCTGGGCTTTCACGATTTAGGTCTCTCTGTAGGAAGCTGGATTCTAGAGTCATCATTTGACAGGTTTCTGGAATTCCAGGTTTCAACCTTTAATTTTAGTTTTCGGTGGCTTAGATGCATTTAACTGCAAGATGTGTGTGTGTGTGTGTGTGTGTTTTGTTTTGTTTTTTGCCAACCTCCTCAATGGAAGCATTTCCTTTTGTATTTTGCTGTGTTGTCCCCTACTTGGCCTCCCCACTCTAAATACCGTATTTTTCGCCCTATAGGACACACTTTTCCCTCCAAAAATGAAGGGGAAATCTGTGTGCGTCCTATGGGGTGAATGCAGGCTTTCGCTGAAGCCTGGAGAGCAAGAGGGGTCGGTGCGCACTGACCCCTCTCGCTCTCCAGGCTTCAGGAAGCTATCCGCAAGCCTTGGGAGCCTGCGGGAGTTCCCGCCGGACTCCCAAGGCTTGTGGACAGCAGACTGCAGCCCGAAACCTGGGGAGCGCAGTGGAGCGCGGCCCGGGCTTCGGGCAGATATCCGCAAGCCTGGGGAGCCCGGCGGGAGTTCCTGCCAGGCTCCCAAGGCTTGCGGAAAGCAGCCTGTTCTGGGGGCTGAGGTCGGGGGAAGCTCGGGCTTCCCCCAGCCCCGCGCCTGGGGGGGAAATAATTTTTTTTCTTTATTCCCACCCCAAAAAAAGTAGGTGCGCCCTATGGGCCGGGGCGCCCTATAGGGAAAAAAATACGGTACTTCAATTTGAGGCTCTCCTTCAGCTACACTGCTTGATTTTTACATTTTATATTCCATTAGGTCAAATGCAGGTTTGTTTCATTCAACGTTTTAAAAAATGTACACACTGCATTTGCTCTTCCTTCCTACTCAATAAAACAGCCAGTATATAATTTATTCCTTAGATTTTGACCTTTCCCTTCTCTCATTGGGTGAGTTGGGGTGGGTGGGCAGTTCCCAGAGTTTTCTAAGCACTGTTCAGAAGACCTACTTTGCTCTCAATCTTAGATTTTCTCCTTGTCGTATTTCGTTGTCATTCTCCAAATAGCAGAATATCTGCTGAGTATTAGATATTTTTGTGAGTTATATGTCGGGATATCCGGTAATTGGCATTATTTATTACATGTTAGTCATTACATTTATTAGTCACTTTTATTTGTACAAAATGTGACCCAGAGTGACTTACAAACAAAATAATGCAGACGTTAAAACCAAATATGCAATTAGCATTTAGCATTTGATAAGTGGAAGGTGCTAGCAGATTTAAACTGAGCTTTCGTAACTCCAGTGTCAAAGTGCATCTTATGGAGCGAAAAATACAATACTTGCTCTTACTGTGGCTGGAAATGTTTTTAACAAGGCAAAGTGATATTTAACTTGATGGTTTGTCATGCTCTTGTTTAGTTGCTTTTAATAAAACGTGTCTGAGATATCATAATGAAATGTGGTACGTTACGTGTCAAACACCAGCTCAGTCTCTGCATTGGTTTTCAAGGGAGCCAGGAAACGCACAAAATACGCTGTGATGTGGAGTCTTCTTTGTCATTGAACTGACAGTATGAAACTTGATTGCATGTTTTACAACCTAATTCCCTCTAATTCCTGGCATCTGTTTTTAAGTCGGGGAGAAAAGATGCAGATACATTGTACTGTGATATACGAGGTGAGACCTCTTGAACTCTGTGTTTGACTTGGCGTCTTTCATTTTCTGCGTTGACTTTTGTGTGAGTCTTAAAGATTCCTACTGCCTGGAGAGGCAGGTGACAAATTCTGTTTGCTTTTTAAAAAGAGGCTTCAGTGTGATATGGAGATCCTCAGGTTTTCCTGAGTTAGACCTAGTCTTGGCAATGATTAGTTTGGGGTTGCCCCAAAAAAGAAGAAAAATGAGAGAAACTTGCAAGTTATCAAACTGTTCTATGTGACCATGGCTGCACAGATGTTATTGGCCCAGAGATGGGAAGAAGATGAAGTCCCTACCAGAGAAGAATGGCAGATGAAGCTGATGGACTATTCAGAAATGGCTAAAATGACCGGAAGAATCAGAAATCAGGAAGACCAAAATTTTAATAAGGAATGGGGGGACCATCTTAAAGACCATTGTAAACAGTTGAAATCATTACTAGGATTAGAATATCACTTGTTGTTTAAGAGTGAATTCTGGTCACAATGGAGAGGTAAAAGATCTGGATTATTATGAAAGATGCAGGAGGAAATGATTAAATTGGGACCCACAAAGGGGAGGATGGAATCTTGTTTTTCTGCATTATATGTTTGATATATATCTGTAAAATTTCAATTTGAAAAACCAAATAAATAAATTTATATATTTAAAAAATGTTATCAAACTCTTCAGTTTGTCATGCAGAACTAGATGCGTGTCTGTTCTGCACCCAGAAACAAACATTTGGAGAGTGGTGGGTGTGAGGTTGTATGCAGTGACCCTGACTGCATGCAGGTATCAGAGACTACCTGTTTCCTTCCATCTCTTATCTTTGCATACCACCTTCAGCTTTCAAGGGGATGGGCAGCTGTTATGTACACCGCATTTGTGCCACTCATCATGCCAAGAACGAATCTCTCATTAAAAATCTACTTTGCTTGGCTCTCTGTGCAAAAGTGGTTTTAGATATAGCCCTTGAATACTTCGTAGCCCTTTCTGGTAGCTTTCCAGCAACATGCAACTGTTCTTTGAAAGACCAGCCCACTCATCAGACCTTTTGGGTGAGGGACAAGAGAGCTGATTAGTCTTGGGGTTGCCGGAACAATGCAGTCCCATGACTCAGTTGAGGTTGGCCTCATTAGAATTCCTGCTCTGTTTATCCAGCCTGGCGAAATGCATTCCAGGCCTCGCTGCCTCAACAATGCTTGTAGGTTCATCTCCAAATTGCACCGTGCCAACTCTGGCCCCAAGGCACAGAAACGTGTTGACTCGCAGTTGGATCTTAATGTGCAACCCTTTGAAAGGACACTTTGGGCTCTGTTACTGTAGCGCATCTGTACTGTACCTGATTCTGTGGTTGCCTAGGTTGTTTACGTGCTTTTTTGAAAGTTGATGTGGCATAATGGCTAATAGGTAAAGGTAAAGGGACCCCCCTGACCATTAGGTCCAGTCGTGGCCAACTCTGGGGTTGCGGCGCTCATCTCGCTTTATTGGCCGTTTACCTTCCCGCCAGAGCGGTACCTATTTATCTACTTGCACTTTGACGTGCTTTTGAACTGCTAGGTTGGCAGGAGCTGGAACCGAGCAACGGGAGCTCACCCCGTCACGGGGATTCGAACTGCCAACCTTCTGATCGGCAAGCCCTAGGCTCTGTGGTTTAACCCACAGCGCCACCTGCGTCCCACATAGTGGCTAATAGATGGAGCCAAATACTGGGAAACCCCACCTTTAAACCTCGCTTTTGCCACGAGGTGGCCTTAGGCAAGTCACTCCTTTGACCTCACCCCCATCCCAGCTCCAGTGCAGGAATAATACTGACCTCTTTTTAACAAAGCCCTTGTGAGGATAACGAGGAGGAGAGCAGCTTTGGACACACTAACTGCTGCACAGATATTTATCATCATTATCTTGATCATAGGTTTAGCATTGTTACCTCTGTATAGCTCTGGGCTGAAGCTGAAGCCAGTTCTGACTTGAAAATGGTCACCTATGAACTGTAACAAATCCTCTTCCATATTGCACTAAGATAGTTGTGTGAACTGAAGTTAAATTTTTGAAAAGTTGGCCAGGTTTAGTCGTTAGTTGTAGCTTGGTAGAATACACATTTTGAGAGCCTCAGTCCACGGCATCTTGGGTAGTAGGCTTCCAAATAACTACAGAATTACTTTGGAGAAATTAATTGAGTTAAGGGTATCAGCAGGGAGGTTCACTTGAGTACAGTGGTACCTCGGGTTAAGAACTTAAATCGTTCTGGAGGTCCGTTCTTAACCTGAAACTGTTCTTAACCTGAGGTACCACTTTAGCTAATGGGGCCTCCTGCTGCCGCCGCGCAATTTCTGTTCTCATCCTGAAGCAAAGTTCTTAACCCGATGTACTTTTTCTGAGTTAGCGGAGTCTGTAACCTGAAGCGTCTGTAACCCAAGGTACCACTGTACCCAGAAGTGCTGAAAACATTGTGAGCGGGTCCTAGGATCGTACTGATTTTCCTCCTCTAGGCCAGCCACACATTAAGCAGTGCAATGAAGGAATCCTTATATGTGTAAAAGTGGGTGCTCAACAGGGTCTGGAACTGGCATGCATGTTGCACACTTTCACATGTTTTTTCAGTGTTTGAAAGACTTCCCAGTAAAGTAATACCTCCTCGAATGTCCGCCTTGTATAGCGTCCATTTCGGCAAACGTCCGCGGCAAACCCAGAAGTACCAGAACGGGTTACTTCCGGGTTTGCCACTCACACATGCGCTGAAGTGCAAACCGCTGTACGCGCAGACTCAGTGCTTTGCCCTGCATTCTTTTCGGCTAATGGCTGGGGCTCCGGAACGGATCCTGGCCACAAAACAAAGTACAGTGGTACCTCGGGTTAAGTACTTAATTTGTTCTGAGGGTCCATTCTAAACCTCAAACCTGAAGCACCACTTTAACTAATAGGGCCTCCTGCTACTGCTGCGCCACCGGAACAAGATTTGTGTTCTCATCCTGAAGCAAAGTTCTTAACCTGAAGCACTATTTCTGGGTTAGCGGAGTGTGTAACCTGAAGCGTATGTAACCCGAGGTACCACTGTACGACTTTATCTTTATAATTTGGACAGGTTGTTGTTCGGACTCATTAGAAGTCTGTCCCTTTTGTTGTGTGATCTTCCCCCTTAGTAAACATTTTTTGGTGTACAGAAAGGAATCGGAAGGGTGGCCAACAGTTTCCATCTGCAGTAGCCCCTTTGTTTCCGTTTGTGAGATTAGATGATTGACAGCCTTGTGATTTTTATGCTCTTGTTTGCAGCATGGGTAGATGCTTTGAGGCTGTGGCGGGTGGAGGCGATCCTCTGTTTTGCTGTGTGTGGTGAAATTCAGGCTTGCTTTGAACTTCTCCCACCCTGTTCCCAAGAAAGCATAATGAGTCACACTGTCCTGGCTAATGCGTCCTGACACAATCTGGGAAAATCTCTATCCTCTCTTGTATGTTGATTTAAAAGCTCAGCGCTGACCCCCTAAGATCCTGCAGAGGCCTGATGCCCTCCAGTCGTTGGACTCCCAATTCCCATGTCGTCAGAATCCCTTGGACTTGCTTTCAGGCAGACCCTGCAGTCCTGGCTGAGCATAGGAGAGCGAGGGCTGAGCACTCTTTGCAGCAGTCTCTCCCCAACCCCTTTAGAGATCGCCTGTTTCTTCACCACTGTGTGGTAGAGCATGAAACAGACACCAGCTCAGACAGGGACCACTCCATCATGCAGCAATGAAGGTGAGGGAAATGGTTCTATAGTGGTACCTCGGTGTAAGAACAGCCCTGTTTATGAACGATTCGGTTTACGAACTTCCGCAAAACCAGAAGTTTACCTCGGTCTATGAACTTTACCTCGGTCTAAGAACGGAAAGTGAACGGTGGAAGGGCACCGGCGGCGGGAGGCCTCATTAGGGAAAGCGTGTTTCGGTTTAAGAACAGACTTCCAGAACGGATTAAGTTCGTAAACCAAGGTACCACTGTACAGTGGTACCTCTGGATGCGAACGGGATCTGTTCTGGAGCCCTGTTCACATGCTGAAGCAAACGTAAGGCGCGACTGCGCATGCGCGAGTTGCGTTTTGCCACTTTCGCGCATGCACATGGCGTCATTTTGAGCGTCTGCACATGCGCGAGCAACGAAACCCGGAAGTAATGCGCTCCGTTACTTCCGGGTCGCCATGGAGCGCAACCTGAAAATATTTAAGCTGGAGCGTATTCATCCCGAGGTATGACTGTACTTGCTTTTAGGGGGGTTTTTAGAAAGACCCAAGGTGGTGGTTATTTTTTGAAAGGCTTCCCCACCCTCATCTTTTTCAGAAGTTAAAGGAATGGGTATGGGGTGGGCTCCCCAATAAAGCCTCACCCACCAACTGATGTCACCAGCTGATAAATGGGTGAGCGTGGTTTGGGGGAAATGGCCTCAGCAGCCAAACTGGACCCCCCGAACTGGCCTGTTTCCCAGGGGTTCCCTACATGTGCTTTAAAGTACCCTAGTTGCAAGCTTCAAGAAAACCAGCCAGCCAACTTCTGCAATGAGGAAGAGTTTGTTCCATTGCCCATGTGTGTCATCCGACAGTGAAATGTGTAGGCAGACAGGCAGACACGGAACAGGCTCTCACTCTTCCTCCTTGCCCAGGAAGAGTTTTGTTTTTTTAACTGCCTTTTAATGATACAGCACAATTAGCTTTCTAAGGCAGACTGCCTCACCCTGCTTAATTGTAAGGCTGGCCTTGCGACAGAGGCTAAGGGAATAGTGGCTTGCTTAAGGTTGTTTTGTGAGTTAAATAGTTGAAATGAAACTTGAATGGGAAGCTTGCAAGGAGGGAAAGCTGTTGCTGCATCTCTTTGTAGTAACATACAGGTTGCATTTGATTGTCATGATAAGCCATGATTTATCATGATGGCAACAGACCTAGGTAGGCCTCTGGTTTGCGTAGGCTGGATCTAGACACATCAAAAAAGCTTTTCAGGAAAACACGTTGTAAACCTCATAGTGGGAAATGATGTTGGCGAAAGACGGAAGTCCACAGCGCCATCTGGTGCCACAGTGTTGTAACATATATACAGTGGTACCTCAGGTTACGTACACTTCAGGTTATAGACTCCGCTAACCCAGAAATAGTACCTCAGGTTAAGAACTTTGCTTCAGGATAAGAACAGAAATCGTGCTCCGGCGGTGCGGCAGCAGCAGGAGGCCCCATTAGCTAAAGTGGTGCTTCAGGTTAAGAACAGTTTCAGGTTAAGTACGGACCTCCGGAATGAATTAAGTACTTAACCCGAGGTACCACTGTAAAACACTTTTTCTTTACTATTGTAGCTGAGTCCATGCTCTGCCCGCTCTAGTTTGACTATGAGCAGAAGATTGGAAGCTTTCACTTCTATTTTTGACAATTTAGCATTTACACCTAACCTTAAACCATGCTTATTTAAAAATACCATTTGTTTGAAACAACTGCAATTTATTTCCCATTGTTTGATTTGTTTCAAATGAATGACAGTTAAAATGAACCACTGTTTTCTGGGTTTGCAAGCTGCACTTAGTAAAAAATAAAAAAAGAATTGAAGCAAATGCTTTCAAGCTACTCCTTGGAGCCGCACCACAGAAGGAAAGCGGAGTGGAGGAATGCATGAACCCAGGGATCATTCTTGTCACAATAAACCAGGGTTTATCATGACACCTGAATACAGTCACTGAACCAGTTCACTTGGATAGATCTATTTTCTCTGAACCCCTATTTTTGATAATGAATGGACAATTTTCAAACTTGTGTGATCAGTTACACCTACTTTTCATTGAAATGGTCAACTTGTTTGTTAAATTCCCCTGAGCCCCAGCTGCAGTCCGAATTAGGGTGGCCTAAACACAGGTTTGCCCGTACCACCTCAGTGAGGCCACAATCTAGTACAGTGGTACCTCGGGTTAAGTAATTAATTCGTTCTGGAGGTCCGTTCTTAACCTGAAACTGTTCTTAACCTGAAGCACCACTTTAGCTAATGGGGCCTCCTGCTGCCGCCACACCGCCAGAGCTCGATTTCTGTTCTTATCCTGAAGCACTATTTCTGGGTTAGTGGAGTGTGTAACCTGAAGCGTATGTAACCTGAAGCGTATGTAACCCGAGGTACCACTGTAATAGGTATAGTTTTCTTGTTTCGTGCTGTGAGACCACAATGGCAACTCCGGCCCTGGTCTTCTCAGTGTTCCTTTCCAGATGCTTGACATGGCTTGGTTTTTTTATTTTTATTTATTTATTGGGGAATGAGTACGTTCCCAACCTCACCCTGCAGCCAGGCATATATATCTGCCATCTTTGTCGTGGGAGTTGTCAAATTGGCCTTTTCATCTCTTAACTGGGAAAACCTGGCTGGTTGCATTCTCCACAGCCTGCACTCAAAGAGGAAGGAAAAGGGATGCATGTTTGTCCCTGCAAACACTGCCGGCTAAAGCAAATCCAGTTTGGATCTCTGGTGTGGCTACTTACACACTTCTGGAGGGTCATGGAGAAACAAGGGTTCATGGCTTTGCTAGAACCACATAACCCACACAGGGTGGGGGAAATACAACCCCCTGAAGCTGCAGCTAGTGCTAGTCATCATCTCCACAATCAAGAAGGAATGACTTCAGGTGGGACTGAGCCTTATGCTCAGCTGTGATGAGCTCATGAAGCCCCAGGTCTGACATATCAGAAGCGCTGAGGCCTCCTCCATCATGCTGCATGCTTGATCAATAAAGTAGCTTTCATACAGGTGAAACTCAGAAAATTAGAATATTGTGGAAAAGTTCATTTATTTCAGTAATTCAACTTAAAAGGTGAGACTAATATATGAGATAGACTCATGACATGCAAAGTGAGATATGTCAAGCCTTTATTTGTTATAATTGTGATGATCATGGAGTACAGCTGATGAAAACCCCAAATTAACAATCTCAGAAAATTAGAATATTAAATGAAATCATCAAAACAAGGATTGCAAATATTGGACCTCTGAGAAGTAGAAGCATACATATGTACTCAGTACTTGGTTTGGGCCCCTTTTGCATCAGTTACTGCCTCAATGCGGTGTGTCATGGATGCTATCAGCCTGTGGCACTGCTGAGGTGTTATGGAAGACCAGGGTGTTTCAGTAGCAGCCTTCAGCTCTTCTGCATTGCTCGGTCTCATTTCTCTCATCTTTCTCTTGGCAGTGCCCCATAGATTCTCTATGGGGTTCAGGTCAGGCGAGTTTGCTGGCCAATCAAGCGTAGTAATCCCATGGGCATTGAACCAGGTTTTGGTACTTTTGGCAGTGTGGGCAAGTGCCAAAGTCCTGCTGGAAAATGAAGTCAGCATCCCCATAAAGCTCATCTGCGGAAGGAAGCATGAAGTGCTCCAAAATCTCCTGGTAGACTGTTGCGTTGACCCTGGACTTAATGAAGCACAGTGGACCAACACCAGCTGATGACATGGCTCCCCAAATCAACACAGACTGTGGAAACTTCACACTGGAGTTCAAGCATCTGGCATTGTGTGCCTCCCCATTCTTCTTCCAGACTCTCCGTCCTTTGTTTCCAAATGAGATGCAAAAGCTGCTCTCATCAGAAAAGAGATTTGGGGAGCCATGTCATCAGCTGGTTTTGGTCCACTGTTCCCGACCCCTGTTGTATTCTTTCATCCAAGAGGGGAGTAGCTTTCCTCAACCATCTGGTACATTCACAACCAAGGTAAGACTTGAACTGAGGACTTTCTGCCGCCAGCTCAAATGCTTAAGCATGCTGCTCTCTTTCCACCACTCTCAGTAGCGTACGTGGGGATTAGGTTGCTGCATTTGTGACGGTGGGTAATGGAGGTTTATAGGCACAAGCAAGGAGAAGATTAAGGCTGCAGGAACTTGCACAGATTACTAAGGTTTGTTTAGGACAGTGCATGAAGGACAGGCAGTCTGTGTTGAAGGTGATCAGTACAGGGTTAGGTGGTCTGTAAACTCCTGGGGTCACTAGCAAGCTGTTGGAACCGTGCTATGTCCGAAAGCTTTGCCTGTTGCTGTCTTGCTATGTTTATTAATCAGTTGCTTTTGCTGCAACAGAGGAGAATTGTGGGTGAGGGTAATGAAAGCTTAATTATCTGAGTGGGATCTAAGCCAGAAAAATCCGTACCACAAGGATTTCTTGAGACCACTGTGAGGGAAAAAAAGAAAAGAAAAATCCAGGCACGTGATTTGGGTGTACCTGTTCTTAAATATGTTGTAGATTATCTATTTTTAATGCTTTTTCCTGGTTTTAAATGTTTCAGTTTTTATTTTATGATCTATTCATGCTTCCTAGAGAGAGTCATTAGGGAGGGGGGAAAGGCACTGATCTGAAACCACCCAATTTGTTTTTGTTGATTATCTTGATAATTACATTTTATGAAACAAATGTGTTTTCAGAAATGGACAATTTTCTCGGGGGGGGGGGGGGGGACATAGCAATTGAAAATTTTGTGTCCTGGGTCACCAGTCACAGTAACCTCATTTATAAGGCTTTCTGTCAGGGGTTGACTAGGCAGTGACTTCTAGATTGTGATAATTGGGTGGGGTAGGAGAGTTTAACCCATGGGTAGGCAAACTAAGGCCCGGGGGCCGGATCCGGCCCAATCGCCTTCTAAATCCGGCCCGCGGACGGACTGGGAATCAGGATATTTTTACATGAGTAGAATGTGTCCTTTTATTTAAAATGCATCTCTGGCTTATTAGTGGGGCATAGGAATTCGTTCATATTTTTTTTCAAAATATAGTCCGGCCCCCCCACAAGGTCTAAGGGACAGTGGACCGGCCCTCTGCTGAAAAGGTTTGCTGACCCCTCATTTAACCGTTAACTTGACATTACATCTACAGTGTTGCCTTAGTTACCTGCACGCATCGCTGAGGACGATACCGGGGACGCGGGTGGCGCTGTGGGTAAAAGCCTCAGCTCCTAGGGCTTGTCGATCGAAAGGTCGGCGGTTCGAATCCCCGCGGCGGGGTGCGCTCCCGTTGTTCGGTCCCAGCGCCTGCCAACCTAGCAGTTCGAAAGCACCCCCAGGTGCAAGTAGATAAATAGGGACCGCTTTCTAGCGGGAAGGTAAACGGCGTTCCGTGTGCGGCTCTGGCTCGCCAGAGCAGCGATGTCACGCTGGCCACGTGACCCAGAAGTGTCTGCGGACAGTGCTGGCCCTCGGCCTATAGAGTGAGATGGGCGCACCAACCCCAGAGTCTGTCAAGACTGGCCCGTACGGGCAGGGGTACCTTTACCTTTACCTTTTACCTTATCGCTGAGGACAGAGGACCCCACCGTTAGTGTCAGGAGTGGAGATAGGTGTGAATCGGCCATTGTCTTTGCTTTGTCTTTGCTTCTTGCCAAGTTCTGTTCTGTTGCCTTGTGCTCATTTTTGTGAGAGGCTTGACAGGGGTGTGTGACAAGCTTCAAGCATGCATTCTTCATATGCATTATACCTTACCAACTTTGTGTGGAAGGCCAGTCATTATTTCAGGGTTGTAGATGGGCGGCTGAGGAAATGCTGGCTTGCCTGAGTTGAAACTTGAGCTGAAAGTCTGACTGGCTTCTTTTCCATCAAACGGTACCCTCAGCCTCATGGATGGTCCAGGGCTTAGAGTTAGAATGTGCACATGAGGTCCTTCACTCTCTCCCTATCATAGAATTGTAGAGTTGGAAGGGACCACAAAGCCCCATAGCCTGACCCCCTGCGATGCAGCACTCAAGCCCCAAATCCTGAGGTTAAGGGTCTCATGCTCTACGGACTGAGCCCCATGACTTCTGGTCATGTCCACTTAAAAGTTCTCAGGCAGCAGGTCTAGGGAAGAGTACTGCCTGAAGGATGAGAGACCTCATGCCAGCCACTGCCAATGAAGCTAGGCTAGATGGACTATTAGGTAAGGTAAAGGTAAAGGACGTGTGGCTCATCTCGCTTTTAGGCCGAGGGAGCCGGTGTTTGTCCACAGACAGCTTTCTGGGTCATGTGGCCAGCTTGACTAAACCTCTTCTGGCGCAAGGAACACCATGATGGAAGCCAGAGCGAGAGCGCACAGAAACTCCATTTACATTCCCGCCGCAGTGGTCCCTATTTATCTACTTGCACTGGCATGTTTTCGAACTGCTAGGTTGGCAGGAGCTGGGACAGAGCAACGGGAGCTCACCCCATCGCAGGGATTTGAACCGCCGACCTTCTGATCAGCAAGCCCAAGATGCTCAGTGGTTTAGACCACAGGGCCACCTCATCCCATTCCCTGTGTAAGGGAGTGTCATGCTTTTAGATGCGCATGTTCTTACCCCCAGAAAGTTCAAACTGCCGGTGGCCAGTGAGCATTTTTGCCTTGATTTCCTGGGCAGCGGGGCTCCAGCTCTCTCGATCCATATGTTCTCTATCTATCCCCAGAACAAGCTCCAAGGCTGGTTGCAGTCCATTTACAAGGCCTCCGTGATAGGGTTTATTCTTGGTAAACATCCTCCGAGCTCTTTTCCCTCCTAATGTTGCTGTGAGTGGGAGGATCGGCATTTCCTCTTGTAATCCCCCCATAGGATCTGAGCTCTGGGAGGATCCCAGTCTGAAACTTGGTCTCAGCCAAACTCCCATTCGTTGGCCAGCCAGCCAGCCATTCTTCCTGCCAGATGTCCTGTTCCCTGGAAGCAACAGCTTGTTCTCGGCATGAAGATTTTGTGCTGTTGGCCAGTGGCTCCAACACTTTTAAGTTTGCGTAAGCTGGTGGGCTCCTGGGCCCCTATCAGGTTTAGATCACTGCTTTGCTGTTTCAACAGTGATCCTCAATTCTTCCTGTCCACTTACAGTCTTTCCCCACCTCTACAGATATAATTCTGGGCAATGGGTAGCTGTGATGGACCATTATATAATATCCTGCTAATGAGACTTTGCATACTGTTGCAGCTAACAGTGTGACCTGGGAAGGACTTAGTTGAAATCTCTTTTCAGCGACAAACTTGCAGGTGATTTTGGGGGAAATGACATTTCTTTCCCCTGGCTCCTTCATATGCAGTATGGATAAAAAATACTGACCTACTTTAAAAGGATGTCTTAAGGGTTATTTGGATAAAATGTGGTTAGCCGTTTATTGCCTAGTATAATTATCCTGATGACATATTGAAAGTACCGGTTTCTTGTACTGTACTTGAATGATCAAAGTGGAAGTATATCTTG
Source organism: Podarcis siculus (assembly GCA_034642415.1). NCBI lineage: Eukaryota > Metazoa > Chordata > Lepidosauria > Squamata > Lacertidae > Podarcis > Podarcis siculus. The sequence goes on along the minus strand of JAXCMG010000049.1, from coordinate 2,300,402 downwards.
AGAAACCATCTTTCATTTTAGAAAGGCTGTGGAATGAAGGAGTGCAAGGCATTTGCCCCTTGAGAACTTCTGTGAAGTACCTGCATTGAACTTGCTCACTGCACTTCCAGTATGTTGCAGAAATGTTTTTTTAGAGAGAAGATCTGCTCAGTAGAAGCTTTTGTTGTCGTTTAGTCGTGTCCAACTCTTTGTGACCCCATGGACCAGAGCACGCCAGGCACTCCTGTCTTCCACTGCCTCCCGCAGTTTGTTCAAACTCATGTTGGTAGCTTTGAGAACACTGTCCAACTGTCTTGTCCTCTGTCGTCCCTTCTCCTTGTGCCCTCGATCTTTCCCAACATCAGGGTCTTTTCCAGGGAGTCTTCTCTTCTCATGAGGTGGCCAAAGTATTGGAGCCTCAGCTTCAGGATCTGTCCTTCCAGTGAGCACTCAGGGCTGATTTCCTTCAGAATGGATAGGTTTGATCTTCTTGCAGTCCATGGGACTCTCAAGAGTCTCCTCCAGCACCATAGAAGCCTTAGGTAGTTATATTCCTTTGCTTTCATCTCTGTTGCTTGGGGAGTTCTTGCAAGTGTAGAGATAGACACTTGGTTCTCCTGACTTTTAGCCCTGCAGTTCAGTACTTAGGAGACCACGTAGGAAGTGGTTCCACGTAGGATGCCAGTGTAGGTGTGCTACCTCAACGAAAAGAGGACATTTCCAAATCGTTCTGCCTCCTTAGGAGGAGCTCTTTCCACGCTGACTTACTAGCAGTGTCTTCAACTGAACTTCCTAGACTGGTAACTGCTTGGACTGCCCAGTAATCTGTATTTTAGAAAGCCTAGCTTGTGAGATGACGCAAAAGAACTCCCCTGCTGCTTGACAAACTTCCATCTGGTTTCCATCTGATAACGGCAAGGGAGAAGAGTATCTGTCATGATATGAGTCTCCTTCTCCATGAGACCCGAGTCTGTTGAAGTCTCTTTGCTTTATTGTCCTGGGAAGGTGGTCACGGACATTAAAGAGGGTGGATTTCCTTGGCCTTGACTGGAAGTGCAGTGAGCAAGTTCTCTCCGGGTGGAGGTTCCAACTTACGTACTTGTGAGGCTGAGAGCACTGGGAGAACTGCTTGGCTGTCGAGGATGATAAGTCATTTGTTAGGAAAGGGCAATCCTTCTGTGCATTGGGATGTTGCAATAGCAAGTTCTGCAACACAGGAATCTCTGCAGTGTGGAAGCTGCTTCCATGGCTTATGCAACTTCTTAAATGTAATAATAATAATAATAATTTTTATTTATACCCAGCCCTTCCCGGTTCAAAAACCGGGCTGAAGGCGGCTAACAACAAATTTAAAACACTTAATTATAAAAGCAGCATAAAATACAGTATAAAACATGAATAACAATAAAATTCAAAAATCAAAAATCAATTTAGGGGAAATAAGCATTAGATAATCCCCAGGGCTAGCTGACTGAATTGGTCCTACTTGGGTCAGCGAGGAGACCAGGGGATAATTAGCTGTGGTGTCTCAGAGCAGATAGCATTTCTCTCCTACGTGACTGCAAGGCACACAGAAGTAAAATATACCCTGGATGCCCTCTAGGCTGTGTTTTCGGAAGCAGAACTTTTTTTCTGGAGACCTGCACTCGCCGCAGACATTGTGCAGCTGCTACTTCTAGTGGCAGTGAGGGTTTTTTGGTCAGAGTCTGCTTAAATTTCTCAAGGGTTCCCTCACTCTCTGTAACGTGTTTCGTTTGAACTTGATGTTCAGCCACTCCTCACTAACTTTGCAGAGCTCCTGGTTCCCGTGGTGTGTTTCTTCCCATTTCAACCAAAGCCGCCAGCTTCTAGGGTGTCTTCTAAACTTATCTCTCTCCCACATCGCACATAGAGAGCAGCATGACTTGGTTCAGAAACTTCCAGAATATAATAATCGCTGCAGTAACTTACATCTGAGGGCCAAACTAGATGTGACGTTTTTGTTCAGGCAAGCCTTCCCCAGATATGTGGGTTTATGAAATAAATAAAAATAAACCACCTTTTCCCCCAGAATGCGCCTGGGCCCTTACGTAGTGTTGTAAAAGGATGTTGACATTTTTGCTGACTCTAAAAATGTTCTTCGCTCTATCTCTTGCCTGCTTCATTGCCTACTACATTTTGACGAAGAAGCCACATCAGGAATGTTTTTCTTTGTTTCACAGTTGATGCTAAGGTTTTTTTTCCTGCGTGAATCCACCAAATCTAAGCAGAGTTTTTCCTGAAAGCGTGGAGAAATTCTGAGCCTATGCGTATGTAACGTAGGGACTTTTGGGGAAATCTCAGCTTTGAGAACTTTTCCCTTTGTCTGCAGCAGAATGAAGGCTGAAGGGACAAAGTCCATTCTAAGGCAGATTAGCTTTTCTGCTTGCCCCCTTTAAGGGTGAATATTAGCAAGCCGTTTGCTGCTTTGGGAATGATTATCATTATTATATATTTATAACCGGCCTTTATCCCTGAGAGGACTCAAGGGGGCATACAGGGGAAAAACAAGGATCGCTAAAAACATAGGAGAGAGAAATCATTGAAAAGCAATTAAACATTAATAGAATCAAAACTGTATACATATTTGAGATCTGTTTAAAACATACATATAATTATATTAGAAACAGCACAGCACCGGCCCTTTCATTAAAAGCAGCCAGTTCCCCAAAACCAACTGCTAGACGGCTCACAATTATACCGCCCCCTGGAGTTTGGAAGGCTGTGCTTCGCAATACATTGCCAGCTCAATTATTTTGAAACGGTTCTTACACAAACTGGTGTTGGGCGTGTCCACTCACACATGCAAACACATTATAAGCAGAAATCCTTCCTCGGGGCCTTCAGCAAAGAGATATTGGCGGTGCTTTCTTGAAATTTCCTACTGCAACAGTGAGGACTAGAAATATACTTTCTATTTGAAGTGTAATCTGGCAACCTATGAAAGCTCAGTTCCATACGTTATGACATATAGAATTGAAAGGGAGCAGTATGTACTCTGGAATTCTTACTTCAAAGCTTGCTGGCTCTCTCTATCTCTCTCTTTCCCCATCCATCTGGCTTGGAGAGTGGAGATGAGAAAACTGCAGTCTCCAGAATACGCATACAGAAATCTCAGTTACAGTGGTACCTCGGGTTGCATACACTTCAGGTTACAGACTCCGCTAACCCAGAAATATTACCTTGGGTTAAGAACTTTGCTTCATGATGAGAACAGAAATCGGGCAGCGGCAGCAGCAGGAGGCCCCATTAGCTAAAGTGGTGCTCCAGGTTAAGAAGAGTTTCAGGTTAAAAACGGACCTCCGGAATGAATTAAGTACTTAACCCGAGGTACCACTGTAGTTAGTTAGTTAGTTAGTTAGTTAGTTAGTTAGTTAATTAGTTAGTTAGTTAGTTAGTTAGTTAGTTAGTTTCTCTCTCTCTCTCGTGTGTAAGTGTAACCCATTGAATGCCACTTGCTTGGTAAGGCTCATGAGTTTTCTTTTAACTTTCCCACTGTGTGACCTTGAACAAGACCACATCCCCACTCCTGTGATTCTAACATCTTCCTGGAGTCTTTCCTGGAGACTGCATGGGCCAAAAAGCTTGCAAAGTATTTTGAGTGCTTTGGAACGGAAGAGATCTAAGAGCCAAATATTGACTTGCTGTCTGTCCACTGTGTGGCCTTATATCAGCTCTGTTAAGGCTAGGATGTGGGCTGATAAACAAGGCAGAGACATTATCTCTGTCTCTTTGTACTCCAACCTTGATATCTGCATAGCACCAAACAACCCAGGCTTGTTTTATTCCTGGAAAATGTTATTGCATCATAGAATTGTAGAGTTGGAAGGAACTCTGAAGATCCTTTAGTCCAACCCCCTGAAATGCAGGAATCTCATCTAAGACATCTATGGCACCCTCTGCCTCAAGATAAATTTAACCACCGCACACATTTGTGTGATGTTTTTATTCCGAAAATCATTCCTGATTCTGATCCTACCTATGAGATTCGGATGTTGGATGGCTGTGTTTGACCCAACAGCAGAAATATTAAAAGAGAAGGCAAAATAATTATTTCTATTTTACAGCATCTGACATGCAGTCAGAACCTTAGCTACAGAGTCTTGAGGTGGGTCTAGTCTCCTTCAGGGTATTTTGGGCTCTTCCCTTAATGTTAGATTTACATTATTATTAATATTGAGATTTTAAAAAAAACTTGTGTGCCTTAGTATCCAAAGACATCTCTTATGCAAAGAGAGATGGCAAAATATGCAGGCAGTGTTCTGCTTGTAAAGTAGGAAGGAAATCTGTCTGGTGTTCTGGCCAATGAGTGTAATGCCTGACAGACACTTTAAAAAAAAATGCCGTTAGAATAATGTAATTAACTTACAGCACACAATCCTTAAAAAAAAAATATTTTTATTTACATTTTTAATACAGAAACAAAACACACATCCCTTTCCCTCCACCCATCAATTATACAACTTTCGTACCAGTCACGACATACAACTAAATACCTAGCGACTCCCCTTCTACCCTTTTCATAATTTCTTTACTTTTCTACTAAATCGCATATTCCAGATTTTTAACCTTCAAATTTCTTCCTCTGTTAATTTCTATTCGCTCCTGTTCTGCTGGATTTATTCAAGAAAGACCTGCTAGGTTATTTACTTGTTTATGCTGGTTCTTCAATGAACTTTTTCCAGTCCTCCTTATATTCTTTTATCATCCTTTTCTCTTATCCTGTTCATTATACCTGCCAATTCAGCATATTCAAGCATTTTAAACTGCCACTCTTCCTTAGTGGGTACCGTACTTGTTCTCCACCTTTGTACGGCACACAATCCTAGGCGTGTTTATTAAGTGTGGTTTGGATTGCAGCGTTAGACCGTTTGTGTTAAGTTGTGGGTGAACATATCAGACGACACAGCGATTCTTCAAACAGCTCTTGTTTATTCACAGGCCAGAACAGAACTGAACTGAAGGGTTCAGTCAGCCTGCTTACATAGAGCTCCAGTACAACGTAACTGTAACAATTTTCTAAAACTATCCAATCACTGAGCGTCACTTTCGATCCCTTATTTGCATAACTATCTACAGTATCCCCCTGCTGGCCCAGGGTGAGAACTTCAGTACATAACAGTTTGTATTTAGCACCTTCCAGTTTGGGGTAGATTTGAGACATCTTGCTGCAAAATTTGTGCCTAAAGGTCCGCTTGCAGTTTGTATACAGATCAGCAGAGGACTTTGCTGAAGCTCTTTTGAGTTCCTGCTTAGCATTTCTAAACCTTAGAGCATCCAGGGCTGGCCTTACCAATAACGTGGCTTGCTTGGAGTGCAGAATTTAGCAGTTGCCAATTTTCTCCTGCCAGCCTCCATCTCTTCTGAAGTTAAGCCTGTTATTTGAATCTGCCTTTTGCTTGGGACTTTTCCCCACTCTTTTCAGTAGGCAGAGCCAAGTTCTGAGTGGCTGACTCAAGGAAACAGCATGGAAGTTGTTAAAATGATTCCCTCTGGCCCTTGCTGGGATTGTTTCTTCTTTTCCATTGGCCAGAATATTATCTTGCTGTTGACCTCTTCTCTTGACCTAGAAGATGTCATTGCATGACAGCCCATTGCTTTTTGGCGTTTGGCATATTCAGCGCTCATGGGTTTGGGTCAAACATGGAGCCAGCTCAGAAAATAGCATCCCTGAGTTGAGTTCTTCCCTGTTGTCATTTTTACCTTGTGTTATGACATCTGCTTGTGTGTTTCCCCACTGGAAATGCACAATGCAACCAGGTAAATTGTTCCCTATACAGTGGACGCTCAGGTTGCGAACGTGATCCGTGTGGGATGTATGTTCAGAACCCGCAGCGTTCGCAACCTGCAGCGGTGCCTCTACGCATGCGTGGATTGCGATTTGGCGCTTATGCGCATGTGCAAAGCGCGATTTAGTGCTTATGCGCATGTGCGACTGCCGAAACCCGGAAGTAACCTGTTCCGGTACTTCCGGGTTTCAGCGGTCTGTAACCCAAAAAAACACAACCTGAAGTGTCTGTAACCCAAGGTATGACTGTATTGTCGAGGGAAAGATAGAAAACTCAACACAGAGTTTCTCTTTTCAGTAGTAGCCTTGTGTCAATCTGAATCTAGTCCTGTGCTTAGAATACCTGTAAGCTTTTCGGTAAGAAAGAGAGGGTAGGACTCAGCGAATACTGTTGAGGCTCTCCTAAAATGTTTGTGGGAATTAATGTTTTGTGGCTTCGTTTATCCGATTGCTTTGTGTGGTTTATTTTGAGCACTCGGAGAGAGGGGAGGAAGACAGCAAACCACACAAAGCATTTCCCTCCCCAGTTGGCAAAGCTCATTTGACATTAGCATGAAACCCAGTAAGGTGGAAGGCTAGCCCAACAGATGCAGCAGGCGTCTTCTCTAATAACCTTTAAACAGTTGCCGAAAAGTTTTCTATTCAGGGAAATTAAGAACATCAGTTTCCGTGGTAGCTGGTTTGTAATTTTAAATCTTTATGCGGTTTTTATTCTGCATGGATAAAAACTGCTTTGATATTTTGTTTTATGAGATTATAGCATACAAGTATTTTTATAAAGAAAGAAATAACACTGAGTAGAGATGGCGGGGGTGGCCCAATTTACACTTCCCAAGACCATAAACAGCTATTCTTTGAAATTTGCTCTTCTCCAAATTTTGGGATGCAGTTCTCCAACCAAAATGCATGTGCTTATATTGGGGGAAAATGCACAAAAATGAAAATATGCTTTGATGACAGTAACATGCAAAATGTACTCTATTAGAGAAAATGGATTGAAAAATTGACTGTTAGGGGAAATGTACACTAAAACGCTGGCAAATTTTGTGAGGGCTTTTTTTAAAAAATTGCAAACTGCAATTAAAATTGCATACTGATGAGGAAATTTGTTGAAGTGAATTTAAGATTGGGAAGATGAGAAACGGTGGGATTTACAGATCCATCTATTCCTAACACTAATAACAGACTACGTGGAACATCTGTGAGGACAGGAATAAACTCAGAATCTAGCCTGTTGCCCCTGTGTTTGTGACCCGCTGTGGATTTAAAGCAGGGTACTCTTAACTACACTAGATAATGTGATGTAATTAAACTTTTGGAAGCAGAACACCAGGTAGTTTAGTTACATAAGCAGTATATTCAGAGAGGTTTTCAGACAGTATTAACTTTCTTTTCATCCCCCAGCATGCATGCATGCATAAAAATAAAAGTTGCTTAGCTACGGTGCTGGAAAACTTCCTCAAATCTACAGCAACTGCAAGTAGGATTTTAAAACAGGATTCCACGTTGAAGAAGTGAGAAATGGCTAACTGGCTTTGCTAGGGTCCGGGCTGAAGAAAAACCCCAATTGCTTTTAAACCTTGCTGAAAAGTTTTCTATTCAGGGAAATTAAGAAAATCAGTTTGCCTAGTAGCTCATCTGTAATTTTAAATCTTTATGTGGTTTTCACTGTGCATAGATAAAAACTGCTTTGATATTTTGTTTTATGAGATTGCAGCATACAATTTTTTTTATAAATAAATAAATACACTGAGTAGAGATGGCGGGGAAGGCCCAATTTACTCATCCCAAGACCATAAACATCTATTCTTTGAAATTTGCACTATGTGTTATTCGACAACCTTATGCAAAGAACTTTCCCTTAAAAAAATGTTATTGATGCTTATAAATTTAAAATTTTTACTTCAAGCCCTGGCAGCTGTATGGTGCTATAAAAGCTTCCAATGGACAGTCATAGCTCTACTCTAATTCACAGAATAGCAGCACTCAGTTCTGAGCCATGTGTAATATAGACAGCTTGTTCAAAGGTAGTGGAAAAATCCTGCTTTCTGCTTGTACAGTCCTACAGCGGTACCTCGGGTTACAGACACTTCAGGTTACAGATTCCGCTAACACGGAAGTAGTACCTTAGGTTAAGAACTTTAACTCAGGATGAGAACAGAAATTGTGTGCCGGAAGCGCGGCGGTAGCAGGAGGCCCCATTAGCTTAAGTGGTACCTCAGGTTAAGAACGGTTTCAGGTTAAGAACGGACCACCGGAACGAATTAAGTTCGTAACCAGAGGTACCACTGTACGTTTGTTTTCAAACAGCTTAGTTCTCGAATGTTTTGGCTCCTGAACGCCACAAACCCGGAAGTGAGTGTTCCGGTTTGCGAACTATTTTTGGAAGCCGAACATCCGACGGGGCTTCTGTGGCTTCTGATTGGCTGCAGGAGCTAGACATTCTGTTTTGGTGCCCACAGGTCCCAAAAGCCATTTGGCTCCTAGCTTTTCTATCACAGTTTCTATCACTAACTCCATAACTATGCAGAACCCAGGGCATTTGGAAATAGAAAGATGTGCTCCAGTTCTCTTTCTTTGTCTGCTTTCAATGGGTCTTGTACAGGGGAGATTCCTGGTGGATTTTGTCTTGTGTTAGTGTGGGGAAGGGGGCAGTTTCTATTTCCAGACTCCAAAATGTTATGGGTTAGACCAGGCACTGGCAAACTCGGCCCTCCATATGTTTTGGGACTACAACTCCCATCATCCCTAGCTAACAGGACCAGTGGTCAGGGATGATGGGAGTTGTAGTCCCAGAACATCTGGAGGGCCGAGTTTGCCTATGCCTGGGTTAGACCTATGAGTAAGGCTGGCAAGGGGACAAACTCATGTGGGCATCTGGGCAGAGCTACATGACTGGCACCTCATAACGGACAGGCCTACACCTGCAAGCTCATTTACCTGTTGAAATTTAGGCAGTGAGCCAAATGGATAGATCAGCGTATGGCAGATAAGCCTTGTTGCTGTTATGCAATCCCTAAGTACACATCTCTTCCTTCCTGCCCTGACAGGCTCTGCACCGTTTAACCTAGCGCTTTCTGAGTTGGTTAGCCTGTGTCTGGGCTGCGTCATTTCAGACGGTGGGTAGGGGCTTGCATGGCCGATATTTTCCCCCTTCTATAAAAAAAAAAAAAAAGTTAAGTTGCATAGAAATTCATTCCAGGGGTCCGTACTTAACCTGAAAAGTCCATAACTGGAGGTGCTGATTCTGCGCACGCAAGTGGCGCGATAGAGCGCTTCTGTTCACACGTGCCATGCGCAGAGCACTTCTGCACATGCGCGCACGGCGAAACCCATGTGTTTGCCACATTCGCAACCCATAAGTCATGTATCCAGAGCGGTACATAACTCGAGGGTCCACTGTACCTCGCTTTTTACTCCAAGGAGCTCAAGGTGATAGACGTAGTTCCCCACTTGCGGCCTGCAGCATTGCAACAAACCGATGAAGTCGGTTAGGTGGAAAATGATGAAAGACCCAAAGCCACTCAGTCAGCATCAAAAGTGGTTCAACCTGGACACGTTTTTACCATCTACCGTATTTTTCCCTCTATAACACGCAGATTTTTTCTCCTAAAAAGGAAGGGGAAATGTCTGTGCGTGTTATAGAGCGAATGTGTGGTCCCTGGAGCCAAAAAATCAGGCAAAAATCAAATCGCGCTTCACGGAGAAGGGAAACCTGAAAAGAGGAAGCGGCTGCTTTCCTGCATTCTGCCTCAGGGTCTTACTGCCCACCCGCCTCTGTTTCCTTGCTGTGTTTGCTCAAACGGAACAAAGAGCAGGGAAAGCCCCTCCCCTCCAAGCAAGCAGAGTGTCGTTCTTTCTAATTCCTCTCTGTGCTCCGGTGCTGCTGGGGGAGAGGGAGAGGGGGGGAGGGAGAGAGAGGGGGGGGGAGGGAGAGAGAGGGGGGGAGAGGGAGAGAGAGGGGGGAGGGAGAGGGAGAGAGGGGAGGGAGAGAGAGAGGGGGAGGGAGAGAGAGAGATAGAGAGAGAGAGATGGCTGGCTTGGGTGGGGGGAAACCTTTGCCTTTCTTTCCTCCCTCCCGTTAAATCCCTCTCCTGCATTCTTAGCCAGCTGCTTCTCTGCACACCCCTCTCATGTCCCTTCTTTGTTTTTCCTTCGCTCCCCACTTAAAATGTGGTTACAAAGCATAGATCCACATGGATCCTCAGGATCTTTGCATTGGGTCACCCCAAATTC
>JAXCMG010000049.1:2127477-2290371 GCA_034642415.1 Podarcis siculus | reverse complement strand
GTCACCCCAAATTCACCATCAGATCACATAGCATGTCCATGGCTACAGCCTGCACCCAAAAAATCACGCACCCACTGTTGCCTGGGGCTGCAATGGTGCAAAAATGTGGTTACAAAGCATGGGTCCACAGGAATTCTCAGGATTTTTGCATTGGGTCACCCCAAATTCACCATCAGATCACATGTCTGTGGCCACAGCATGAAGCACAAAAATGATACATCCACTGTTTCATTCAGAATGTTTTTTCCCTTGTTTTCCTCCTCTAAAAACGATGTGCGTGTTATGGTCAGGTGCGTGTTATAGAGCGAAAAATACGGTAAATGTGTGTTCAGTTCCGCCTGTTGGGGCCAGCACAACACTTGTTTTCGGTGTTGTTTGGTAATGTTTCACCTTCTCTCTTCCCCTTTAGGATCAATTTGACACAATTGAGCGCCACACTCAATGGGGCCTGGACCTGATGGACAAATACGTCAAGTTTGTGAAAGAGCGGACCGAGATTGAGCAGGCGTATGCAAAGCAGCTGAGGTAAGTATTACTCCTGGGTTATTACGAGGACGGCTGAGCCTGGTAGGGAATGGCAGCACTTGGGACGAGCCATGGGAAGGGGAAGGGATACATTGCCAACTGGCCATTGCTTATGCTTGGCATTGGAGAATAGCAGTTTGTCAGGGAGAGCGAGGTTTAAAAACTCGCTCCTGAGGTGCTTGCTAGATTCTGGAATAGTGTAGAGATAGTGGGTGGAGTGACTTTTTTCTCCCCTTTTTAAGATGCTTGGTTAGAATCAAGTTGATTTTTCATTCGGTTTACGATGGACAGAACAATGAAGTTCTTCACACTGTGAATAATTGTGGAACTGCCACAGGATGCAGTGATGGCCACTATTTTAGACTCAACAAAACAACAACAACGACACAGTGACACCTTGTGTGGCGCTTTCCCTCCTAGGTGTGTGGCATCATACTGGGTCATAAGGAAAGGGTTAACTAAGTGTAAAATGATTAAACAATAGGAACCCAAGGGGAGGAGTTAGAGTTGTTAAGAAGTCAGTCTGGAGTTAGAGAGGGAGGATAAGTCTGTAGGTTGGGTCAGTTTGATGTGAGAGAGTGAGAGAATCTGTTAAGAGGAGTCAGTTAAACAGTTGGGATAATCATTTAGAAGGTACAGTGGTACCTCGCAAGACGAATGCCTCGCAAGACGGAAAACCCGCTAGACGAAAGGGTTTTCCGTTTTGGAGGCGCTTCGCAAGACGAATTTCCCTATGGGCTTGCTTCGCAAGACGACAGCCCATAGGGAAATCTCCGGGACAGCGGGGAAGCGCAGCGCGTCTTCCCCGCTGTCCTCGGACCTCCTCCGAAGCCTGGCGGCGGGGCGGGGACACCTCCTCCCGCCGCCACCGGGCTTCGGAAGGATGCCCCGATGCCGGGCGGCGAGGCGGGAAAGCCTCCCCCCGCCGCCCGGCATCGGAATGATGTCCCGAAGCCGGGCGGCGGGGCCGCGAAGCCTGGGCGCGCTGGCAACTCTCCGCAAGCAGCGGGAGCGCTCCCGCTGCTTGCGGAGAGGTCCGCGAAGCCTGTCCTGGACCTCTTCTGAAGGCAGGCTGGGGGCAAAAGTCTTTGTCCCCCCTGCCTGCCTTCCCAGGGGCTTTTAAATCACCCCGGACAGCGGAGAAGTCCTCCGCTGTCCCGGGCGATTTTAAAATGCCGCCCGCCAGAAGAGGTGTGTGATCGCCACACCTTGATTCTTGAACAACAACAACAACAACACAGTGACAACTTGGTTCTCGAACCTCAGTCTCAGTCAGTTTTATTGCACATAGCCAAAGGCTGCCGCAATGTACACAGAATTATTTGACAATTAATATATATATATATATACTGAATTGGTAAAAAAAAACTTAAAACATTTATATTATTAAAACATTACGTACTCTAAACAAAGCTATAAAAGTACCCCAATGTACAAATAAAAACATTAAACAATAAAATTCATAAGCTAAAATCATCACATGGTCACTAATGTTAAAAACAATATCAATTAATACAGTGTGCAATTTATACCCAGAGTTTGGTGACAAAGATAGAGCACCTAATCCATTCCTGGAGTCCATTCGACTCCTGAAACCGTTCAAAAACCAAGGCACGGTTTCCAATTTGCTGCAGGAGCTTCCTGCACTCAAGTGGAAGCCGTGTCGGATGTTTGGCTTCTGAAAAACATTTGCAAACCGGAACACCTACTTCCGGGTTTGCGGCGTTTGAGAGCCGATTTGTTCAGGAGCCAAGCCGTTCAAGAACCAAGGTACCGCTGTAATTGCCATAATCTCTTATTAAACCCATCCTTGTGAATTGATCTAATTCTCCTCCTCCCCTCTCTCCCCCCCCCCATTCTGTCCCTGCCCCCCAGTGCTTGAAGGCACTGATCCTCCAAATACTAAATGTTGGGGATAAACAGAAAAGGGGTTCTCCTTTCATCTCCCACTTGTGAGCACCCACTGGATGCAGGATGCTGGATTAAATGGACCTTTTGGTCAGAGCCAGCAAAACAGTTCTTAATTGAGGCTTACAGTTTCATTTCCAGCGTATGCTCCCGGGTCTGTTTTTATTCATTCTCTCCCTCTCTCTCTCCTCCCCAACCCTCTCCCCATGATTCACTGGTCCAGCCGAGTTCCCAAGCAGCTTTGTCCAACCTTTGAGACACAGTCTCTTTTCTCTCTCGCCCTCTGTCCCTGCACTTCTTAAAGCTGTCTGCTTCCCAGCCACTTGTTCCAGCTGTCCCTGAAGCAGAGCCAAAGACTCGCTTTGGACGGAGCCCCTTGTCCAGGAAGACCCAAAAGAGTGTTGAATTTCTGGCTGACTCAGTACTTCAGGGGCCATCCAAGTCCCTTTGCTCTTTGGCTGGATCCTGTGACACTCATTCCTACCACCACCACCACCCAGTCTGCCGGTCTGGATGACCAGGCAAACTTGGAATTGGGAGCAGAGTCCTCCGAGGTGATTGAACTGGACAGCAGCAGCACAAAAGTTGGCTGCTTTGCTTTCCCCTACCTCTCTTCCTCCAATAACTGAGTTGGTTAGTCTGCTCTCGTCCCATCTCTGCTCCCCACCCCCACCCGTCCTTTTCCACGAGTTTTGCTCCTTTTAGAGTCAAGAATTACTCATTTGGCTCCTTTCCCTTAAAAGGTTTTCTCCTCTTCTCTTGAGCCCTAGAATTGCAAAAAATTCAGAAGGGCACAAAGTCCATCAACTGCAGGCTCCTTTATACCTCAGCCTCCTGCCACCACTTCATGCACCGTTTGCCAAAACCACAGGAAATAACTAAACAAAGCGTCCGCAGAGCAAGTAAAGTGCTTGCTGTCCTCCTGTTGCCCCTCTGCCGAAGCTCGCTTGGAAGTTACAGCTGAGCCTAGCGAAGTCTGTTCCCTTGGCTGAGCCGTATAATGAAGCTGCGAGGCGCACCTCTGTGGGGAAGCAGCTTAGGGGCCGCCAGAGAGAATGCCCTCTCCCTGGCCACCCCATGCCTGAGCCTCTGAGGGCAGAGGAACTACCAGGAGGGAGGCCCCTGCTGGTCTGACCACCTGAGAGGCTCTGTGGGACAGGAGGCAGCCTTTCAATGGCTCCCAGTACATTTCCGAGTGCTATTCAAAGTGCTGGTGCTGACCTTTAAAGCCCTAAAGGGCCTTGGTCCAGTATACCTGAAGGAGTGTCTCCACCCCCATTGTTCTGCCTGGACACTGAGGTCCAGGGTCTTATGGCGGTTCCCTCACTGCAAGAAGCAAAGTTACAGGGAACCAGGCAGAGGGCCTTTTTGGTAGTGGCGCCTGTCCTGTGGAACTCCCTCCCAGCAGATGTGAAAGAGATAAACAACTACGTGACATTTAGAAGACATCTGAAGGCAGTCCTGTTTAGGGAAGTTTTTAATGTGTGCCATTTTAATGTATTTTTAATTTTTGTTGGAAGCCACTACAAATTATTATTATTATTATTATTATTATTATTATTATTTCAGGTATTTGGCGTCTGAGTTGTTTAGGGCTTTAAACACTAAGGTGAGCACCTTCAGTTGGGCTCAGAAATGACCTGGCAACCAGTGCATTTGTTTCAGAACAGGGGTTATATGAGATCTCAGTGGAACCCCAGCCAGCTGCTTTTTGGACCAACCGAGGTTTCTATATCATCTTCGAGGGCAGCCCCTTGTACAGCACATAGTGAAAATCCACTCTGGAAGTTACCTGGCTAAATCAGGTGGTCCTTGTTTGGTCCTGCAGCCATTAGAAAAGAGTTTACTTGTCTTATGGAACAACATGGACACTGTGCCAAAGGGAACATTTCCCTGTTAGAGCCAGAGAGGTCCTTTCCGTCCTTTTGGTACAGCATATATATCTTTTTCCCAGGCTGGAAGTTAATTATTATTTACTTCAGTCTTCTGTCTAGCTTTGTAAGAAAATCCTGTTCCACATAAAAATGGCTCATCTTTCCTTATTTTAAAATGCATCCCAACTTCTTCTTCATCATCATTTTATTTGTATGCCGTCTTTCCATAGTTAAAACAATACTCAAGGCGGCTTACAACATGACAAGATTTACATAATTACCAGCGTAACAAAAGTCACAGGCAATAAATAAAACACATCAAAAAGTACTCAACCAAATGGAAAACAATTTCCACATAAATCATAAAATCTAAAACTAAGAATATGGCATTAGTATCAATCACAATTTAAAATGACATAGATAAAAAATAAAAGCAATTTAAAAAACAAAAACTGAGCCCTCTTTGCCCAGCAGCAGCGGCAGCAGGCCTTTATGGAGCCTGTCAGGCCCAGCCCCAGGCCAGGTGGAGAGAGGCAGGGCAGGGCCCTTCAGGCTCCCAGCAGGTCAGTCCTGGGCAGCAGGCTTGATTTTCTCCCTATTTCAAGCTCCCGTTGTGGGTCTTGCCAATTCTGCTGTGTATTTCTAATATTTGAAGAAAAATGAATTGGGGGGGGGGAGCCTACTTTTGAAAACAAAAAAATGATGTGACCAAAGATCCCATATGCACACTTTAGAAAAAATAAGGAAGATAAAATATTTGCTCAATATCCAGCATTCATGGGAAATTGTTGTATAAAACATTACCAGCTTATTTAAACCTGTCACATTTGATAAGAATTATCTCTGGGATGTTCATCTGTGCCAATTATCAACACTTCCATCTACACATGACTGGAGCTGCTTCTTATAGGCTTAATATCAAAGCTGTCCAATTTTTTACCTGGCTCCTGTTTGATTTGTTAGCCCTACGGTGCAGCAAAATGAAACAAGGTGACAGGATGTCAGCCAATAGATAAAGGCAGGAGTTTGATGTCTGAATGATATAATGAGGCATTGGGGGGGGGGGGCACAACGGATGCTCATCTTCAGGCAGCAAAATGCGTTCAGCTAGCTCATTTTTGCTCTCATTTATAGGAATCTTGTGAAGAAGCATCTTCCCAAGAGGACTACGCGAGAAGACCCAGAATCAAAGTATGTATCGTGTCAAGTGCATGTTTAGCTGCAGCGATGCATGAGATATTCCTACTCAGTGCTACACATTTTTGAGGCAAAAGTACTCTGACCACAAAAACTTAGGTCAGTGGTTCACAGACTTTTGTGCTAGCAAGCCTTGGACTCTTTGCAGGGCCGACCACCCAAGCAGTCATTCAGGGTGGCAGTAAAAAAGGTAAAGGACCCCTGGACAGTTTAGTCCAGTCAAAGGTGACTATGGGTTTACAGCACTCATCTCGCTTTCAGGCCAAGGGAGCCGGTGTTTGTCCACAGACAGCTTTCCGGGTCATGTGGCCAGCAGGACTAAACCGCTTCTGGTGCAACGGGACACCGTGACGGTAGCCAGAGCGTACAGAAACGCCGTTTACCTTCCTGCCACAGCAGTATCTATTTATCTACTTGCACTGGCGTGCTTTCGAACTGAAAAACACTTATGTCCCTGTGGAGATGGCAGTCCCGAATTAGTGGTGCATGCCCTTCTGGGTTGCACTCTTTATAAAGACTTGAGGAATGAGATTATCACCCCTCTTTTATTGTCCATTCTGGGTTGCCCAACCACTGCCACTGCTTGATCTTGGCAGATCAAGATGAGCAGGTGACAGCAAAGGTTGCAAGGTTTTTGCTGGGGCTATCAGAATAAGATTCACCGTTTGACTATTGATTCAAGACCCCAAAATGTATTTTATATAATTGACTTTTATTACTATTCTTTGTATATTGCATTGTTGTTTTATTGCTATGGCCGATGGCTGACGCAAATAAAGATTTATTCATTCATTCATTCTCTGCTGCTGGGCACAACCTTCCTGCCTTTCCTCTCCTTTTCAGGTTCTGCCAATATCAGGCTTTCCTTCAGGTGGTGAAGGAGCTGAACGACTTTGCCGGCCAGCGTGAGCTGGTAGCTGAGAACCTTCTAACGCGGATCTGTGTGGAAGTTGCCAAGTACTCGCAGGAGCTCAAACAGGAGAGGAAGTCGGTAAAGTGCTCCTCTGACTTTGTAGGGTCAAGAAACTCTGCATAGTGGTCAATCAGGGGACCAAATCAGGTTCTGATTCTGCTGCCCAGGGGTCCTGAAGAACAAAACCATTCAGGTTTACCTCTCTGTGAGGGGCACTTCATATTTTGTGCTCCCCTGGCTCTCTTGCTGCTTGTTCAGCAGGAGTTGAAGGCATATCGTCCCTGGCCTTTTTGCCTTTGTGCATACAGAGTGGATCGCTTGGCCATCTGCATCATCTGTGGGGAGAGCTTCCATGCTCCTTCCAGATGTTCCTGGTGGCTGCTGGCATTGGCGTAGAGATTTTTTATGTACTTACTTACGATGGCCAAGATCCAGAGAACTGTGAAACTCAGTTCTGTAAGCCCAAAAGGGCTGTAGATCTGTTCTTAGTTTGAGCAGCAGCCACTGCATGCTGCGTGGCAAACTGCTTTCAAAAACTGTTTTTGACTGCTGAGTCCACCATGCCTTATTGTAAAGTACCCCCCTTAAAAAAAACACAACCACACCCAATTTTGGTTCATCTGTCACTCTTCCATCAGGAGAGTGTTTGTTAACAGAAAAAGGACAATAAAACAAAACAAAATAAACAACAAAATCAATTTGAATAACATAACAAAAAGGGGACACTAAAAATATCACCTTCTTGCTAAATTCTCCATCAGCAGTGTTGACTTTTGAGTCACTGAGGGTTGGGAACTAGGATAATGTTAAAATTAGGAAGGTTTTGGAGAGGAGGGCTAGCAATAGATTCAGGATTTGAAAATATAGTAGCCACTGTGCTCTCTACAGCGCGTGTGTTTTAATCTGTTTTTATTTATTGCAGTATTTCTGTATGACTTTTCTATATGACTTTTCAAAATTAACTTCACAGTGGGACTAGAGTACCTGATTAGGAAGTAACCTTGAATTATGAGTACTCCTGGTTTTTCAAGCTGAGGCATCTCCTTTGAAGCCCATCCCACTCTGTCCCAAAACTCTCTTTTTCAGATTGTAGAGAGTAAGGACTTGGACCTGTTTGGGGGCCCATTTCTTCAGTAAGTTTTCTTAGGGTTGTAGTGTTCTGGTGAAAAGATGGGAAGAATTAGGTGGATTGGGTAGCAGGTAAGTGCAAGAAGACTCTTTTGGTAGTAGCAGGTGCCCTTTTGCTCTTTCATCATTTGAAAATGATTGACAGAACTGTTTGGGTTCTGGCAGAAGCATCAGGACACTTCTAACAAAGACTTTCATTCTGTAAACTTTCTCCTTCTCCAGCACTTGCAAGAAGGCCGAAGGGCTCAGCAGCAGCTGGAGAACTCCTTCAAGCAACTTGAAAATGTGAGTTGTTTTTATCTTCAGCCTAGCTCTACAAGCGATGTGCAGAGTCCGAGGCTCATATGCTCGGAAGACCTAAAACAACTTCTGTGGATTTGGCCAATGTTCGGAGCAGGAACACAGCTGTGGAGGGGTCATTGATCCCTTTAGAATTCTCCAAACATTTCGTGAATGGAAACATCATGAGGAGACTGAAAGACACTTTTTTTCCACCAAGAATGTTTCCTCTGTCCTTTTTTCAAAATTAAATTTGGGGATGACAGATGGAGGAAAGCAAGGAAGAGGACAGAATCCAATGCACATGGAAAGAGAGAGGGGAATGCACAAGCTGTAGCACTGGCTTTGTTATGGCATCAACCACAGAATCTCCTGTGTTGCCTTTGGAAGTCTCCAAGAACTTCTCAACTTTTGTAAATCATCGGGGGGGGGGGAGAGATCCTAGCTTGGGCTACGCAAGAACAAACCTTTATGAGCAACAGAGGTGCAAGCTCCTCAGAAACAAAACTGAACCCACCTCTGGCATTGTTGCTAGCGCTTTGTTCTTGTTGCATGAAGAGTTTTAAGAGAAGATTTCAAAGAAGGTGCAATAGAATGATGTGCAAATAAGCCAAGACTGAAACCTTGGAAGACCACAGGGATCTCTTGTCAACCTGTAAATGTTTTTCTTTGTAGGGCTGTGCATGCATTAGATGTAGTCTCAAAAAGAAATAGTACACTTGCTCAAGTTTCCCTTAAAGCAGAAAAAAGTCATAAGACCTTGCATACATTGAATTTCCTTCCTGCATACATTCACACGCAGGCACACTCAGTTTTTACATGTGAGTGTGCATGCACTTGCCAAAGTCAGTTCCTGCCTTCCCTATTTTGGCTGTGCAGTGCCTCCATTGTGATTCACCTTCCTATGTTCTACAAAGCACAAACATGTTGTGTTTACTTTTCCCCACATTAATTAGTGGGGGGGAATTGTTTGTGGGCTTTGTTTTACTTTAGAGCCCAGTTTAGAATATTCACTGGGCTGAATTTTGAGCCCTGCCTTAAGTGTAACCTTGAACGTGGAGACAATCTGGAAAGACAAATCTTAAGTGGCCTTCCAGTTGGTGAACTTCAGTGAAGCTCTTGCTGTCTAAACTGGGAAAGGTCACCTGTCCATTCTCCACCTCTCCTCTCCCTGTCCACTGGGGTACAATCAATTGTACCTGAATTACTTCCACCCCAATAAATTATGCCGTCTGTCCCCCCACCCCCAAATAAAAGGTGAGATCACTTGGTTTAGTAGCTTCTTTCAAAGCCTCAGCAAGCTTTGAAAGTAGCTCTATAGACAGTGTACACAAACAGCCTTTCCACCCACTCCTTTTCCAGTAAATGTTTGCATGTGTCATTTAATTGTAAGCCTGAAGCCAGAGTCTTTTTTAGTGTTATTGATTGTACTGCACCTTGTTTTGAAAGCCCGTTATACATAACAATCTGTTAACCCCCCCTCCCATTTCCAGCTTTTATTTGAAAGCCCAAAACGGGGCAAACAAAATGGGAGCACTTAGCAGGTGGTGTGATTTAATCCTGCCTGTGAAACCAAGATATCTCATCACCCAAGTGCAAGCGATGCTCGTGTCAGTATCCCCGCAAGAGAGATATGGCAGCATCTAACGCTTTGTATCCAAATGGACGTAGCCTTTCATTAGGCTTGCTGTTGTGGGCATCCCTCACTCTCAAAGACTCTCTCTCTTATCTGCAGAGCAAACGCAAGTTTGAGCGAGACTGCCGAGAGGCTGAGAAAGCTGTGCTGACTGCCGAGAAACTGGACCAGGACATCAATGCTACCAAGGCAGATGTGGAGAAGGTCAGTGCTTTTGAATAGGATGGTGCCACTGCTCTCCATCCCTAATAGTGTTTAGGAGGGTATCAAAGTTCTTCTGCAAGGGAAGTCATGACGGATATCCTGAGTCCCTTGTTTGCTTGTGCCCTGTAACTGACCACCTACCCCCTGCTTTTGCTTATGAAAGCTTTCTAAGCAAACCACAGCTTTTTTCTCCAGTTAGCCATTAAAGCCAAGACATCATCTTTTTGGGGGACAGTGGGCTGGTGGGTATGGAGGATTCCCTGGTCCTGAATGGGGTAACTGTGCCTCTGAATGACCAGGTGCACAGCCTGGGAGTCATTTTGGACTCACAGCTGTCCATGGAGGTGCAGGTCAATTCTGTGTCCAGGGCAGCTGTCCACCAGCTACATCTGGTATGCAGGCTGAGACCCTACCTGCCAGCAGACTGTCTTGCCAGAGTGGTGCATGCATGGACTACTGCAATGCGCTCTATGTGGGGCTACATTTGAAGGTGACCCGGAAAGTATAACTAATCCAGAATGCGGCAGCTAGACTGGTGACTAGGAGTGGTCACTGAGACCACATATCACCGGTCCTGAAAGACCTACATTGGCTCCCAGTACGTTTCCGAGCACAATTCGAAGTATTGGTGCTGACCTTTAAAGCCCTAAACGGCCTTGGCCCAGTATACCTGAAGGAGCATCTCCACCCCCATAGTTCAGTCCGTCACTGAGGGCCTTCTGGCAGTTCCCTCACTGCAAGAAGCGAAGTTACGGGGAACCAGTCAGATAGTTGTTTATTTCCTTGACATCTGGTGGGAGGGCATTCCACAGGGCGGGCCCCACTACCGAGAAGGCCCTCTGGTGAGACAGTCTGCAAGACAGTCCTACGGTTTACATCTTGTGGTTTGTCTGGGAGAGCTAAACCCACAAGCCTAGGTTTGGATGACTTACTAAGCCCAGGGGCGGGGAACCTTGGTTCCCCCCAGATTTTGCTGGGCTCCTTTGATCCCTGAGCACTGGGCATGTTAGCTGGGGCTGGTAGGAATTGGATTCCCTCAGCGCCTGGAAGGGCCACAGATTCCCCACCTCTGCTGTAGAGCTGACTGTAACCAAAGTATTTCTGCTAATCCATTTCCCCTTATCTTCACCAGGCAAAGCAGCAGGCAAACCTGAGGAGTCATATGGCTGAGGAGAGCAAGAATGAATATGCTTCATACCTGCAGAAGTTTAACCACAATCAGAGCCAGTTCTACTTTTTGGAGATGCCACAAATCTTCAATGCAAGTCTCTCTAAGCAACTTCCTAACATTTTAGTTTAGAGTTTTCTGCAACTCCCTTTACCCTAAGCCGTCTTTCAAAGTAGCCCTCAACAAACAATAAAAAGCTGTAGAACAACATTTAAAATAAACCTTGCTCTATAAAAATCAACCATCTAGCGATTCTCCTACGTGAACCGACCTGATTTGCAGTTCCACACTAATACACAGATCAGAATGCAATCATCCTTCGGTGTCTGGCCTTCTCAGAATTTTGCAATACAGTTCTCTGCTCAAAGAAACATAACAAAACTCATGTATAAGTTTAAATTGCACCCAAAAAGCATATTTGAGGCAGGTCATGGGGGAAATAACAAAATGCAAATTTTAATGCAGGGCTTTGTTTAATCACATACTGATGGGAAAACAGGACAGAACATACTTAAGAACAAACACGTGTGGAACTAGCGTGAACCAGAAACATACTCTGATCTTTCCATCCCTGCAACAAGGGGGGAAAGTAACAGCTCTAAAAACTAGCTGTCCAGCAGCAGCAGATTGGAACCAGCGAATGTCAAGGATTGCTAAAAGCTGGAGGAAAAGATAGGCCTGCCTCGGGTCACCTAAAATGAAGCAAGCGCCATGGAACTTTCAGGAAAGGGAGTTCCATAAAACTAGAGCTTCTCCTAGAGCAGCTCTTTTTGTGGCTCCTCCTTGTGGAATATTTTCTCTCTCTCTCTCTGACTTCAGATATTGGATAGGCTCTCAGCCTTCCCCCAGAAGAAAATAACTTGGCAGTGGAGGTCATTGGAGACCTATAACACATGTCTTCATCAGGAAGTTCACCTTGGGCCACTGCAGCCTTGTTAATCTCTGCTCTGTGGGGAAGGCTTCTAGCATTTGTGGGAAAAGGGGCTGGTTGAGAATGTGGAAAGATCCCACGACAAAGAAAGCAGGAACCACCTCTCTGGGGGTAATGGAGGAAGGTGGGTGGGTTAATAACCTTTCCTAAATTCACAAGTGCCATTCCTGGGGTGGGCTTTAAAAAAAAAATTCCTTGAACATTATTAGGGCTGCCACACAAAGTATTCAGGCTGCAATTGTGTACATACCTACCTGAGAGTAAATTCCAAACTGAGCTGAATGGGACTAATGTCTGAGTAAGGCATGCATGGGATCCTAACCGTCTCCTTTAAAACTTAAAATTTTAAATTTGCATTTGTGTAGTACCAGAACCTCAGTAATAAGGGCCTTTTATAGATAACCTGACAGCAAACCATAGCTACTCCTCTTAAAAAGGAAAGTTGGTTTTAAAAGGGTTTCTTATTCATTTCCCACTGCCTTTTCAGAAAAACTATAAAAACATAGCTTAGAAAATAAATAAGGCAGTTTATTGCTTCATCGATTAAAATCGATCCTTGCCAGTTTGCAATGTACTGATGGCAGCCCTGGAAATGCTAGAAAACGCACCCACACCCTTGTTGTCCTGTTACCTGAAATCTTTTTATCTGGAGACAACTGGGAAGTTGAGCCTGGATGCTATTTCTGGAGGCAAGAAAAACTGATGAGTTATGTGGAGTTGGCAAAGCTGACAGACAGACTTCGGGAAAAGGACAATAGGGATTTTGAAAAAGAGTGGGAACCTTTTATATTATATTTGCAGAAACAAAGAAAGAATATTGACCTGATGGTAGGATTTAAATAAACATTCACAACCTTATGGATAGGGAACAAATAATGTAATAAAAGGAACAATATGATCTTTGTAGCAAGTAGCAGAATATATATAGAGATTAATAAATCAGAAATGGAAGCTGAGGGAAGTCCAAAAGGGGGGGGGGAGAGATGTTATGTAAGTTGTATGTTATAAGTATATTTGTAATGAGAGAAAAGAAAATTATTTTTTTAAAAAAATTATTTATTTTTTAAAGAACAAACCCAAATGCAGCTATTATAACAGGGATTTTTTAGATGGCATCGTGCCATTTTAAACTTTGCACCAGCCTTCCCAGTGCCACATGCCTTGCTGATTGCAAGGAACAGAGGCGTGATAACCAGACGGGCCTCTTCGTTTTGTGGGTGATGTGGGTTCTGGTAGGACGGGGGTGCTGAGGGGATCCTAGCTCCCTGTGAGGAACCTTCCCTCTCTAATCCTCAAGTTCTGATTGTCCCTTTTGTGTGTGTTGCTCCCTTCCTTCCCCCCATTCCTAGAAGCTGCAAGAGATGGACGAGCGGCGGACACTGCGCCTCAAGGAAGGCTACAGCGTTTTTTCAGAGACGGAGCAGCAAGTTATGCCCATTATTGGGAAGTGCCTGGAGGGCATGAAGGCAGCAGCAGATGTGGTGGATGAGAAGAACGTAAGTGCCTCCCAGATAAGTTGTAACATTTCCCCTGTGTACTTCGGAATAGTTGGTGTGCTGTCAAATAACCACTGTAGTCCATGCATAGGTAATAATAATAATAATAATAATTTTTTAAATTTATTTATACCCCGCCCTTCTGGCTGGGTTTCCCCAGCTGCTCTGGGCGGCATACAAAATAGATAAAACATAATAAAGCATTAAATATTAAAAACTTCCCTAAATTGGGCTGCCTTCAGATGTCTTCTAAAAGTTGGATAGCTTATTATCTCCTTGACATCTGAAGGGAGGGTGTTCCACAGGGAGGGCGCCACTACCAAAAAGACCCTCTGCCTGGTTCCCTGTAACTTCACTTTTCGCAGTGAGGGAACCAGCAGAAGACCCCCAGAGCTGGACCTCAGTGTCCGGGCTAAGTGATGGGGGTGAAGACGTTCCTTCAGGTATACCTTGGTTCTCAAACAACTTGGAACCCAAACACTGCAAACCCTGAAGTAAGTGTTCCGCTTTACGAAAATCTTTTTTACTCACATTTCAGTTCACAATATGATCTCTGAAAGGCAGGCTTTACTTGGTAGTTACATAAGGAAAGAGTGAGTTTATCTCATAGAGAGACTGAACTCATGTGCTGCTACCTGAGAGCCAGCAGACAGCAAAATTACATTAATAGAACAAAATGACTGCAGGATTTGCGTCCACAAGAAGCGATTTCAAACAGTCTCCCCAAATTTCACGTGGGGTGGCAATCTTTATAGTGCAGGCTTTGAAACTTAGGGCTACTCTGACTGGGTAGTGTGTCCTAGACCTGGACCTGTTTTAATTCTTTTTATTACAATTTTTAACCTAATGTGCCAAGCCTATTTTGGGGCCATTATATGCTTTATATACATCCGCATTTTAGATTCCCGGCGCTGGCAACTAAATTTTTACATTACTGTCTTAGGGTTATTTAATGTCATAATGCCAGTAATATCGCTTTGAATTTTGTTTGGTTGCTTCTCTCTAGCATTTTTGTCTTATCCTGCTATGGCTGTATGCTAATGCAATAAAGGTTTGATTGATTGATTGATTGATTGATTGATTGATTGACTGCAGGAGAGCAGCACGAAAGCAAAAAATAATCAAGAGAGCAATAAGAGACAAGACAAACTGAGAAAATGGCTTCATGGCTCTTTTGTGGAGTCAGCCAGAGTGATGCCCATCTCCCAGGTCATATGCAGAGAGAGGAAGCTCCAGACCAGTGGAACAGGAAGTTACACTGACTGGATGCCCCACTGCTTGTGCCCACTCTAGGGAAATAAGGAATGTTGCATTTGACTGTGCCAATGGATTACATCCCACAAACTCAGTGTACTCTCAAACTACCACAAAATTTCTGCCATATCCTCTCCTCTGGTCCTCAGCAGGACTGATAATGGGTGTCCCCCAACCCCTGCTCCTTTGCACTGTGTTGGCTCAGCAGCACAACTGGGCTGGAGGTAGTTCTATTCCTCAAGGTCACTCAGAAGGATGTTCTTCTCCTGTAGGATTCCCAGATGCTGATTGAACTGCACAAATCGGGCTTTGAGAGGCCAGGAGACATGGATTTTGAAGACTTCAGCCAACCCATCAATCGTACCTCATCAGACAGCAGCCTTGGCAACCCCCGCGGCACCCTCGATGGTCGCCTGGACCCCCGCCTACTGGTCAAGAGCAAGGGGAAGCGCTGGCCCTTCAGCAGGAAGAGTAAGGTGAGGACTGGCATGGAGGGCTTGGGACAGCCTGGAAAAGGGTGACCGGGAAGCAGGGTGGATAAAAATCAATGATTTAAAAATAAATTTTTAAAATTCAGATTTTTAAATTTTAAATTGGATTTTTTAAAAAATATTAAATTGGATTTTTTAAAAAAAATGCTTTTGGAGGAAAAATCTTTCTAAAGATAGTTTTCTATTTAAGTTACATTATAGTCCACAGACTATTCATCAGGAAATAAGGATTTGTTTTAAGTTTTTCATGTGTGCTAAAACTCAGTCTAAGCCTCTTCTTCTTTTTTTTAAAAAAAAGAATTTGTTTAACTACATCAGTTAACATGGATACATATGCTATAATGTTACTGTTTTAGTTAAATAAATTGTTTAAATTGTTATTAAGGAAATGATTGTTTTTCTCCTTCCAATAAAGTACTGCAGAAAAGTTGTCCAAATATAAACAGTTAACTTATTAAACCTCACAATAATTTCATAACTATCTGTCTATGTAGTTCTAATAGCAGAACCAAATCAGTAATTTTTGATATAACTGTAAAAACTACTCTGAAAATTGATTATTCCAAAAATGAAACCTTCATCTGGTTGTAAATATTAAATGATTTAAATCAAGTCTTACTGACTAGCGCAGGCGTCCTCAAACTTGGCCCTCCAGATGTTTTTGGCCTACAACTCCCATGATCCCTAACTAGCAGGACCAGTGGTCAGGGATGATGGAATTGTAGTCTCAAAACATCTGGAGGGCCAAGTTTGAGGAAGCCTGGACTAGTGATTTAAATTGTGATTTAAATCATTTTGATTTAAATCAAATCCACCCTGTCAAGAAGTATTGTCCTTCTGCCCTCAACCCATTTGCCCTCAGGCTTGTGGGATTCCCATAGCTACCAGGTTCTGTTCACAGATCAGGTTGTGTGATTGAGTAAAACTGGGGGAAGAATTGGGGAGAAGAGGGGTGATCACCACAGTGTTCATCTCCTGGGTTCCTCTCCAGAGTCCTGGTTCTCCAGCAGGTTGCCCCTTTTGACCTCATGCCTTCCTCCCTGCCTCTGCCACTTTGCTTGTCTGCCAGATGGCAGCACGACAGGCAAGCTAGCAAATGCCATGATTCTGCACCTCTCCCCCATGTCATTCCACTTTCTGGCTGCCCTCTCCTGCCTCTTTTCCGGCTGCTTGTACTAGTCCTTATCAAAGAGGTTTCTCCTCTAACTTTCTGGGCCTAGCCAATGCTTCCCCAAAAGTGGTTGTCTTTCAATAACTAATGGTAGTCACCTCAATGCTGACCTTGGGTTATTCAGCCACTGGCCAGGTCAGCCTCCTGCCCTTCGTGTCACTCTCTGCTTTGGAAGCCTTGGATCTCTGCCTCTGGAACCTGCTATTCTGACTTCCAGCTGCCCCTGTCACTCAGAGGAGGGCGTTCCTCTTCCCTGCAGTCCCTAGCTGACCCCTCTGTTTGTATTATGGAGATGGTTATGGCATAGGCCCAAGATCTGCTTCAGCAAGCCCTCACATTTCTAGCTAGTTTTCTCCAGAGGCTCCTTTATAACTTGTGCACAGGCTGTTCTTTCGCAAAAAGCTCATTTTAGCAAGGCCTTCCTTCCTTCCTTCCTTCCTTCCTTCCTTCCTTCCTTTCTTCCTTCTCCCACCTGAACAACTTCCTCGGGTGCTGTGAAGGTTCCTTTCTCCTGCTTTCCTCTTAAGCTGCCCTTTGTTTCGCTCCCTAACTCTTCTGCTGCTAGATCTGGGCTGTGAACTCTCCTCAGCCACATCTGTCCTGTAAATCTCGCAGTGCAGATGTTACAGGAGAGCCAGACTCTGCTGGCTTGGCTCACATAAAAATACTGTGTAATTTCTTCCATGTCCGGTGTGCTGCCTTGCTTCTTGCTTCCTGTTGCTTCCTGTTTTCTCCTTGCGTGGCCACAAGTGTCTTCTAGTTGGGGAGGAAATCAGAGCACTAAGTCTGCTGACCTTGGGTCTTTGGTTGTTATTGGGCTACAACCCCTCACCATCAGCTGTGCTGGCTGAGGAAGGTGGGAGCTGTGGTCCAGGATCCAATGTTTCTCTAAGAGAACTTGCCAGGCCCCTTTTTAGCTCATGTGGGACACCCAAAAGATCTTCAGTTCTTTTGCTACTTCTTTTGCTTCCTGCATCTGGAAGGTGAGGGGGCAAAGGCCATTCATAATCTCAGCGAAGCCTTGTTTTCCTTCCGTCATGCGTCCCACACCGGTCTGATAGTTCTTGCCTCTCACTTACCGCCCCCCTCCTGGCAACAGTGCTTTGAGATGCTGACTTCTGAGCCAAGTGAGAGTGTGCATGCCAAAATCCCAGCATTCCCTTGATCGATAAAGTCTCTTAGATTCTGGCTTGCTGCCTTTAAGCCCCACTGCCCGGTGCCGATGCTTTTCACAGCATATATATTGCCTTTATTCCGCATCTTTCTTCTGCCGTGGAACCTAAGGCAGCAAACGGGGGGTTTTCCAGGTGGTCTCCCATCCAGTCCCTGACCAGACTCTCACCCGCTGAGCTTCAGCAAGTTTCTCTTCCTAGCTTGCGCAGGGCTCCCGAGCTTCTTGCAGCTCCCCTGTGGCAAGGTGCAGCCATGCCAGAATGAGTCTGACGCAATTCCTCGGCCGCGTCTCTTCCAGCTGTTGCAAACCAAGTGCCAATTTTGCACAGCTCCACAGGAAGCTGCTGTCGGGGTGGGGTGCTCCCCTGGAGCGACCTCATGCTGTTTTCTCAACTTGATTGGCAGTGTGGCCTTCAGAGGCGCAGGGAATTTGGGTCCAGCTCCGAGGAGTCCCTTGACCCGCCATGTGACTCATTCCAAGAGAGACAAAGGTTGTGTCTTTTCGTCAGGGTGCTCTCAGTAAAGCAAGGCTGCTTCCACCCTGTGATGGGGTACTCAAAGCAGCATTTCAAGGGGGAAGGGTCCATTGGGAGGAGGGGTGAGTTGCACGAGCTCTGAAGGCTTAATTTGAAACAGGGACAGAATGGGGTGGGGAGTGGAAACGGTGGCTCCGTCAAAGTATTCAGTGCTACTGAATTCTCTGGTCTTCAAAAATGGTTTCTGAAGGCTGATCGAAGAATTGATGCTTTTGAATTATGGTGCTGGAGGAGACTCTTGAGAGTCCTATGGACTGCAAGAAGATCAAACCTATCATTCTTAAGGAAATCAGCCCTGAATGCTCACTGGAAGGACAGATCCTGAAGCTGGATCCTGAAGCTCACTGGAAGGACAGATCCTGAAGCTGAGGCTCCAATACTTTGGCCACCTCATGAGAAGAGAAGACTCCCTGGAAAAGACCCTGATGTTGGGAAAGATGGAGGGCACAAGGAGAAGGGGATGACAGAGGACGAGATGGTGGGACAGTGTTCTCGAAGCTACCAGCTTGAGTTTGACCAAACTGTGGGAGGCAGTAGAAGACAGGAGTGCCTGGCGTGCTCTGGTCCACTGGGTCACGAAGAGTCGGACACGACTAAACAACAACAATATTGTGCCCCATCCCTTCAAACCTCATCTTCCCATGGTATTGCAGTTTAGGGCCAGCCCTTAAATCATGGGATCAGTGAACAGGAATTTCAGGATGGGGGGGGCAATATCTAAGGACATGTTTGAATGAGATGCCTACACAGAAAGCCAGCTTTGCATCTTGGCATGACTCTGCAACTCCCTCTCTCTTTTTCATACTGTCCGTGGTGGTGAAGTGTTGCTCTGCATCTTGTGCTGTTGCCTCCTGCCTCTCCCCCGCCCCCCACTTCCCCACGTATTCTTGGTGGTGGGGTTTTATTACAGTGCATTCCTGTTATATTGGGCACACTGGATTGCTATTTGTCGTCTTGTCAGGTGGTTGAGGTAGGCGAACTTAGCCATTGCTTCTCAGGGCAAATGGTTTCTAAAAACGTTTGGCCAACGTGTTGCTCTCCATTGTAAGAATGTACCGTATAGATGGAATGTACTGTAATTTTGTTGTTGTTGTGTTTTGGGGGTGGTTTTTTTGTGTGTGTGCGTCTCCGTGTGCCTTTTTATTTTCTTACAGAGTTTTCTCCATTCTTTTGTGTTTCGTTTCTTGTTCACGACCCTTGTCTGTCGCTAGCTTCCACCCCCTCCCCTCTCTCCCTTAAGTTGCCCTTCCTCCTCCACTTCTTCCCCTTCCTCATCTGCCATCAATGGACCTCCATCCCCCAAATTCACCCGTGACCCCCTGTCTTACTGTTTGAACGAGATCAATAAGACAGTCAAACCCCGCATCACGTCCTTCCGCAGCCTCAAACGGGGGGTAAGTGGACAATTGCTCTTTGCTAAACCAGCATCACGTGACTCCTGCTTCCAAAGGCACCTGCCTGCCAGTCATAGTTTAGGTGCTGAGAAGACACTTTTAAAAAAGCCAGAATCCTAGATCCCTCACCTACTCATTTCAAAGCAGCCACTGTTTGCCAGTACACTGAATATGGAAAAGAGACATTTCAAATTTGAATATGCAGTCAGTCTATCCATTGTCTGTTTTTGGTGCAGCTGGTTATGCTGCTTTCTTGACCTCAGGTCTGACATATACCTATAAAATGTCTTAAAGACAGATATTGCCCCTCCCTCTTCCATTCTGACCCATAGAGCCTCTGATACATGGAGTCTGGCAAGGGCAATGAGGTCCATTGAGCTCAGATACTAGTACAAGTGACTTCAGGCGATAGCTTGCCTGAGATTTGGGTTATTGACTTTTTAGCTGTGCCCTATTATTATTATTATTATTATTATATTTTATTTGCACAGACCCAAACAAGAACTAGTTTTAGC
This sequence comes from Podarcis siculus, assembly GCA_034642415.1. NCBI lineage: Eukaryota > Metazoa > Chordata > Lepidosauria > Squamata > Lacertidae > Podarcis > Podarcis siculus. The sequence continues at coordinate 2,270,578 of JAXCMG010000049.1, read as the reverse complement.
TCCAATGAACTGGCAGTCGTAGTCCACGCATGCATGTAGTTTCAAAGACTTGCACTTTCCAATCTTACATGCCTAAAGCATTCTTATGCACGCTTCCACGAAATCATGCCAAATCAGTTCACAGTAAAAGTGGGAGAAAGACAAGGGTTTAGTTGCTGCATTTCTTCGGGGCTGTGGGTTCAGGTCTCAGATAAGGTGGCTCTTACTTGGGAACTTGTTACAAGCTTAGGTGGTGGGAGAAATCAGAAGGCACCCTTCTTCCCAAAGCAACGCCCATCAGTTCTTCTTAATCAGTTTGCACAATTCAGGCCACATTTATACCACAAAAGCTAATGAGCAAGTGTGCTGGAAGACGACGCTTATGGAGCAAATAACTCTGGTGATTTGTGCAGTTGAGTCGAATTGCACTCTGTAGAAGGGAGGCAAACACACTCCCTGCCTTGCCTCTGTCACTGCCAAGCAGCCCCAGGGTAGATTGTCTTTCAGCCTTGGTGCAACTCTGATTGTGGTCCCTTGTTTTAGAAAGACCTACGGATCATGGAATTGGAAGGGGCTCACAGCCCGCTGTGATAATCTGCAGTTGTCTAACAAGGTCATAGATGCCTTGGTTTGCTTTTCTGACTAGATCTGGTGAGGGTGCCTGTTGCCCCTCTGTTCTGACCCTTACAGCGCACAGTAGAGAATGAATGACACAAGGGTGGAAAAGAAGGCTGCTGCATTTTCACCCTGGCTGTGTGCTGAGAAGTCCCCAGTCAGGATCTAACCCTGGCCTTCACTAATTGGTCTTATGCAATCCATGCACCACTCATGCTCAAACTACACGTTTTGCTTAGTGGCGTGAGGTCTTCCCCTCCCAATTTATTTATTTGCCCTCCAAAGCTGTGTTGTAAGACGGAAGTTTGGAGTCATGCAGGTGGGGGAGGTGTTTTCTTGTTCCTTTCCACTTTTCCTGTCCTAAGTCACTCCCCAGTCACTTTCACCCCACAGAGGGGAAAGGTACAGGTGGTCTAGCTTACAGGTTTGCCATAAGAACTGCTGAAATAATGCTCTGAAGTTATTTGAATGCTCAAAAGCACTGTTGATTATTTCTGGTGGACCTGCCCTAGTGCCCTATACGTAGAGCTGGGTGTTGGGATGCATCCAAGGGAACGGGGGCAATTGGCAGGCCCCCAGCTGGCTCCAGCCCACTGGCTGGCAGCCGGGCGAACACCGGTTCTTGGATCAGCATATAACTGTGACTTGAGTGTCAGGAAACCTTCAGAAACTGAGCACAAAAGCCAGCAAAGATAAGAACTCTTTGCAACAGAAGGGCAGATTAGAGGCTGTGTAAAGCGTATTTAGGGACGCGGGTGGCGCTGTGGGTTAAACCACAGAGCCTAGGACTTGCTGATCGGAAGATCAGCGGTTCGAATCCCTGCGACGGGATGAGCTTCCGTTGCTCGGTCCCTGCTCCTGCCCACCTAGCAGTTCGAAAGCACATCAAAGTGCAAGTAGATAAATAGGTACCGCTCTGGTGGGAAAGTAAACAGCATTTCCGTGCGCTGCCCTGGTTCGCCAGAAGCGGCTTAGTCATGCTGGCCAAATGACCTGGAAGCTGTATGCCTGCTCCCTTGGCCAGTAAAGCGAGATGAGTGCCACAACCCCAGAGTCGGCCATGACTGGACATAATGGTCAGGGGTCCCTTTACCTTTTTAAAGCGTATTTACAGGCATTTTATTCAGCATCAGGACAAAGGAGAAACATGTCCGCTCCCCTTCGTGTCCAAGCAAACAGCATAAGCAAAAGCTATACACAAACGCAAGTTCCCAGCAAGCTGTGCTGTGCTGGTGTGTAAACAGGCATGTGACACACAACAATCCACACATCTTGTTTTAAGGTGGAAAGGAATATCAGTATCCTAACCCTGGGTAGGGCAAGCAAGATCTGCAGCAGGGCCTGTGAGGCTTTAGGGCAGGGGTCAGCAAATTTTTTTAGCCATGGGCCTGTTCCACTGTCCTTCAGACCTTGTGGCGGGTCAGAAGAGTGGCACTGGGGGGCTGGAAGAAGAGGCGAGGGGGGCAAGTAGTCCTCCCCACTCCCAGCTGCTGCACTTACCTTTCCAGGGACTGCTGCTGCTGCCACCACTGCTGCCGCTGCTGCTTCTCGTGGGTGGGCAGAGTGAGCTCATCCACTCCACTCTCTGGCCCACAGGAGCACCAGGGCAGCGGCGGTGGCACTAGAGGGAAGATGAGCAGCGCAAAAGGGCTGGCTCCGGAGAGGGGCTGCTTAAAATGGCGCTCATCTAGCGCAGCCCAGCCCCCTTCCTCCTCTAGACAGGGCAGGGAGAAGCCTGGAGGTGGCGCTGCGGTGTGTGAGGGAGAGAGGGGGAAATGGAATGGCACAGGGGGGAAATGGCACAGCCCAAAAGAACAGAATCCCCACGCCGATCCATGGGCAGTCCACAGGCCGGATCCTGAAGAAATTGGGCCTGATCTGACCCGCGACCTTAGTTTGCCGACCCCTGCTTTAGGGCCTGGGATCATTGCTGCCTGCAAGCTGTCGATGGTCCTTTCTGTGCCTGGGGCTGTGCTAAATGATGTGCCCTAACCACAGATGGGCTGGACAGATTAGGTGGACAAGGGAAGAGGCAGGGGTTGGGGTCAGTAGGGCAATGCGCATAGAGGCGCCTTAAGGGCACAAGTCCCATTCATGTGTGTGTCTTTTCCTGCTGCCAGACTGTGATCACGGAGGACTTTAGCCATCTGCCTCCAGAACAGAGGAGAAAAAAGCTCCAGCAGAAGATTGAAGAAAGGAATCGGGAGCTGCAGAAAGAACTAGATCAGAGGTCAGAAACCAAAAACCACCATCCTCTTTGCTTTTAAGATGGGATTTGGGTGGTCTAAGCGGTGCTTAAAATGAGCTCTTGGAGGTTTTTTAAAAAATATATATATTGAGATTTCAGTATTTGAATCTTTTCAAAATCTGTAATTAAACTTGATAGTTAATAATGGTTTATAATATCCATGAACAATCTAGCCTTCAGTGTTACCGACACCAAGCAGTTTTACTCCCTGTCTTACTGTAGTGCTTAGAAATCAGCCCTCTATATGCCTGCTCAGAAGTAAGCCCCGTTGAGTTCAAAGGGACTTACTCCCAGGTAAATACCTACAGCCTTTAATACAAAAAGGCTACTATCTCATCGGTCTTTTCCAAACAGCCAGGCCTGGTCCGCAGAGAACACTTGACTTGGTAAAAGGCCAAAAAGTTCATTGTTTGTCGGTTGCTATCTGTCATAGGGCAGGATCCTGGCCTGACTGCACTGGCTGCCCATCAGTTTCCAGGCCCTATTCAGAGTTCTGGTTTTGACCTACAAAGCTTTAAAAGGCTCAGGGTCTCAAAGACCGCCTCTCCCCATATGAACCTAGCTGGACCCTGAGACCATCCTATGAGGCCCTTCTTTGCGTGCCTCCCCCATGATAAGTCTGGAGGGTGGCAACATGAGAGCAGGGCCTTTTCTGCAGTGGCTCTCCATTTGTGGGATGCTCTCCCCAGGGAGGCTCGCCTAGCTGGGCGAAACATACTTTTTTCTCCCATGCCTTTAGCTGATCAAACAATCCAAGGCCTTTCAAACTGCTTATTTCTGGTTAGTTTGTTACTATCAGTGCCTTTCCCCCTAGAAAAATAGATACCGGTACTCTCCATGAAGTTCTTACAGTATGTGCGACACTGAGAGAGAAAGAGAGCTGTGTGCCGGTACTGTGTACCCTTGAATAACCCCTGAAAAATAGCCCTGGTTACTAGGATAAATATTTTTTTGTGTTTTTATATTGTAAACCGCCCTGTGATCCTCAGATGAAGGGTGACATAGAAAATAAATAAATAATCATAGGGGTTTTAAGGCTGTGCAAAATTTGTCATTATTTTGCTTTTGTGTAGAAATCCTTAATCGTATGAAAGGTGATATCATGGATGCTTTTGTGGAGGGCCTTCTCGGTGGTGGCGCCTGCCCTGTGGAACGCCCTCCCAAGATTTGATTTGATTTGAATGTTTGATCGTGTTTTTTATATTCTAAATTAGGAGCCGCTTAGAGTGGCTGGAGAATACATAATAAATTATTATAATAAATTATTATTATTATATTATATTATATTATATTATATTATATTATATTATATTATATTATATTCCTGCATTGCAGGGGTTGGACTGGATGACCCTCGGGGTCCCTTCTAACTCTACAGTTCTACGAACCATGAAAATTAATGCCGTCATAAATTTGTTTAGTCTGCTGCAAGATACTGTTGTAGTTTTTGCTGCCATTTGCTGGATCAGACTCTGGAGATCATTGTTTGAGCTTAAGCTTCCTCTGTAGATTATGCCCTTCATTTCCTTCTGACCTCGCTGCCCTGGTTTGCATGTCATGATAAGCCACGGTCTATTGTTGAATCGTGAGCGTGCCTCTCCCTTGCCATGTGGTTTCTCCCCCTGCCCGGCCCCACCCCAACCACTCGCTGCATCATCCAAACCCAGGCCATTGTTTGTTGCAAGCAAACCATGAACAGAAAGCCAGAAATAAACCAGGGTTTGTTCTTAGCATGTTTCTGGTTTTTTGTTTGTTTGTTTGTTTGTTTGTTTGTTTTTCAAAAAAAATATTGGTTTTCACAACATTACAAACAAACAAACACATAAGGCAAACAAACATAAATCATAGCCTTATTGAAAATTACACTTACTAACATTGTTAAGTGACTTCCTCGCTTCCCCTTGGTTGGATTTCATTGCATATCCTTTTAACGGTTTTCCAAATCACAGTTCTTATAAAATTTAACTTAGACATTAACATCCTTAGATCTTCACATTATGAAATTAAACATATTAATTCATCACTTAACATAAATAAAATCCTAAGCCAATTAAGTATCTGCAAGCTGTTTTCAGTTAATTTAACTTAACATATTTAACTAAGTAATCATTAAATTTAATCCACTCTTAGCATGTTTCTGGCTTACCGCCCATAGTTTCTTTGAAACAAACAAGCCACTTTCTAGAATCAGAAGATCCAGAAAGTCGCAGTGTGGCTTGTTTGTGCCATGCAAACTAGAGGGAAGAGGTGTGCCATGTTTGCAGGAAAAGGCATGTTCACAGTTTAAACCATGGTGGCTTATCATGATATGCAAATGAGGACGCTTCCTATATTTAGGATTACAATCATGCACCTGATGGTGGACTCTAGCCCAGGAAAGCTATAATAGTTGTGATGCATTCGTCTTTGTGGTGCCTCGGGGCTCTAGTATTATGCATCAAAAACTAATGAATCTTTTTGCTTTTGGACGGCATGGAAGGTTAAGAGTACCTCAATGGCCTGTTGGGCAATGCAAGGCGGCCAACCCCATGGATTCCTGATTTTATGAACCTGCTTTTTTAGAGTATCTTCACAACGCAGAACATTTTGCCCTCCTCTTTTCTTTCAGGGATGCCTTAAATAAGATGAAGGATGTTTACCAGAAGACGCCACAGATGGGAGACCCTAATAGCCTTGAGCCAAAGATCTCTGAGACTCTGGGCAACATTGAGAGGTTGCGACTAGAAGTCCAGAAATGTGAAGTAAGAGACTGGCAGGCAAAGGGGGGGGGGGAATTCTCTTGCACTTTCCAGATTCCTTACTTGCACTTATATAAATCATCACATGAATGGCTCAGGCACAGCTGACCCAGAGCTGTGTCCCAAATGTTAAGGTTTAGGCATAATTCTATTTTTGTAGATCTGACCCGGGCAGCAATTTATTTGTCATTTATTTGTCATTTTGCTTGATGGTTGCCATTAATTTGACTTTAATTTGATTTGATTAATTTTATAATGAATGTTTTAGAATGTTGTTAGCCGCCCTGAGCCCAGCTTCGGCAGGGGAGGGCGGGATATAAATAAAATTTATTATTATTATTATTATTATTATTATTATTATTATTATTATTATTATTATTATATCAGTAACCCAGGATTAGGGAACCTCCTCATTGGGCCTACAGGGCCATTTCAAGCAAGTCACAGCCACCTGGAGCAGGTGAGAGACCTGTTTCCACCAAAAGAGGTTTGCAGTTGTTCATCAGGTCTAGTGGGGCACTTCTGCAAGCTGCACATTTGCCCTCATCCTTTGATTTCAACCGTGAGGGCAAAAAAAAGTGTCACTCCAGCGATGGGCAGATGAGCCGTCCCGCCCACCTGCTGTATTTGGCCTACTGGAGAGGGTGGAGATATGGGCTGCCTGCCAGATCCAGTTGCCCACTTCTTCAGCAGCCCTGTAAACTGTGCTTCACACCATATCCGATGCAATTCTTCTAGAGAAAGAGGCGGCGGAACTCACCGTGAACACCTCCCTTGTTCTCTTATAACGGCAATGGTGCCCATAAACAAAAGACCTGACCTGTTAATAGATTGGGGTGTGCCTATCAAGTGTGAGACGGAGGTGATTTTGTGATCGGCTCCAGACAGTGGTAGGGTCAGGCTTTTGCCCAGATCCACTGCCTGAATCCACACTCTGCACAGAAGCCACCCAGACCAGGCCAGAGATAAAATGGGATGGTTCTCTGCTGGCACATCTTCCAGGTGAAGGAGCCAGCTAAGAGTGCCTTGGATGTCGTCCCCAATTTATTGGATCTGAACTAGGTAAAGGTAAAGGGACCCCTGACCATTAGGTCCAGTCCTAACCGACTGGGGTTGCGGCGCTCATCTCGCTTTATTGGCCAAGGGAGCCGGCGTACAGCTTCCGGGTCATGTGGCCAGCATGACGAAGCCGCTTCTGGCGAACCAGAGCAGCGCACGGAAACGCTGTTTACCTTCCCGCTGGAGTGGTACCTATTTATCTACTTGCACTTTGACGTGCTTTCGAACTGCTAGGTTGGCAGGAGCAGGGACCAAGCAACAGGAGCTCACCCCATCGTGGGGATTCAAACCGCCGACCTTCTGACTGGCAAGCCCTAGGCTCTGTGGTTCAGGTTCTTCGCCATCTTACAAATAGCTGCTGATATACAGCTGTACCTTGGTTTTCGAACAGAATGCGTTCCAGAAGTCCGTTCAGCTTCCAAAATATTCAGAAACCAAGATCCGGCTTCTGATTGGCTGCAGTAGCGTCTTGCAGCCATTTGGAAGCCACGCCGGACGTTCGGCTTCTGAGCCAAAGTTCGCAAACCGGAACACCTCCTTCCGGGTTTGCGGCGTTCGACTTCCAAGTTGTTCATGAACTAAGCTGTTCGAAAACCAAGGTATGGCTGTACATTACTGCTCATTAGATGGAACAAAAGCTGCAGCCCTGCTGCTATTCATTCCCATGACATTTGCACAGAGCAGGTTCTTGACAAGTTACACTGAGGGATGGGGGAGGAGCAATCTGTCCTTTTTTCTCCCCCATTTTCTACCCTGAGCATCACAGCATCTTCAGGTAGCCCTGAATGTCATGTGTGGAAGCCTGATTAGAACAGGGATGGATGAAACATTGGGGTCGGGGGAAAGGGTCTTGTTTTATTCAGTGGATCATTGTGGCCATACACACGTTTTCATTCTTCAAAAAGCCACAGCAGACAGGACAGCTGTGCAAGCAGCCCAGGCACCACTGTGGGGAAGATGAGGGACGCAGGTGGTGCTGTGGTCTAAACCACTGAGCCTCTTGGGCTTGCTGATCAGAAGGTCTGCAGTTCAAATCCCCGCGACGGGGTGAACTCCTGTTGCTCTGTCCCAGCTCCTGCCAACCTAGCAATTCGAAAGCACACCAGTGCAAGTAGATAAATAGGTACCACTGCGACGGGAAAATAAATGGTGTTTCTGTGTGCTCTGGTTTCCGTCGTGGTGTTCCATTGCGCCAGAAGCGGTTTAGTCCTGCTGGCCACATGACCCGGAAAGCTGTCTGTGGACAAATGCCAGGTCCCTCGGCCTGAAAGCGAGATGAGTGCCACAACCCCAGAGTCGCTTTTGACTGGACTTAACTGTCCAAGGGTCCTTTACCTTTTACCTGTGCAGTGAAATCCTAACCTGTGTCTCTTCTTCTTCTATAGGCTTGGTTGGCAGATGCAGAGAGCAGGATGTTGAGTAACCGACCCGATAGCGTCACACGCTACAACCGCCACTTGGATCATGCAAGCGCCCTGAACAACAATAACTGCTCGCATGACAAAGACAGGTGAGAGCTGGGTTTGCAGGGCAAGACGCAGGATGTCCGGCTGCCCCATAGGTGTGGCAAGGGCCCTCTTTTTTATGAACAGAAGATGAGGCAGGGTTTGGGGCATTTGAATCTCTGCAAGTCCCTGGAAGGGCTGCTTTGCTGCAGTGGAACAACTTACTGCTTGGCAGCAAGTAGGCATGAGCTACATGGGCTGAGTTGCTCATTGGAACGGAGCCAAGGCCTCAAAACTTCCTTGAGCATCAGATTCATTTTTAATTACTTAATTAAGTTTCTCTACTGCCCTGTACCCGCAGGTCTCAGAGCAGTTTACAAGATGAAATCACAATATATAACAACACGAAATACATAATCGAAAACACAAGCAAACCAATAACCCCCTCAAGCACATTGGATTATTATTTTTGACATTACTTAAGGGTTCGTGGATCATGTGTTTTAAAAGTCTTTAAAAGTTGTTATACACTGCGAGTCTCAAGACCTTCCCCAATAATATAAGGAATTGTAAATAACATGGTTAAAGCAGAGATCCAAATCTGGAAAAGCCGATACAGTACAGTGGTACCTTGGTAATCAAATGGCTTGGGTCCCAAACAAATTGGCTCCCGAATGCCACAACCTGGAAGTGAGTGTTCCAGGTTGCAAATATTTTTGGGAAGCTGAACTTCTGACGCGGCTTCCGCTTGAGTGCAGGAAGCTCCTGTGGCCAATTGGAAGCTGTGCCTTGTTTTCTTTTTGAACGGTTTCGGGAGTCAAACGGACTCCCAGAACACATTAACTTTGAGATCCAAGGTACCACTGTACACATATTTGCAACCTTATCACAGGTTCTCATTAACACTTCCACTGAAACCTAGTTATTGGTGTATTCAGTTTGTTGCTTGACCCTCCCCACCTCATCTAAAGAGTTAACTTCGGGGACATGAAATTGTCCCTAAGCCCTGAATGTTACAGGATGGAGAGAGAAGCAGCAGAAAAGTCAAGACACATTGTCTAGTTGCTTCTGTTCCTAGAAGCAGTGGAGACCTGGTCTGTGGCTGTGGCTGATGTCAGTTGCTTTTTTGAGGGTATTGTCCCCTTGCACCAGGCCCCGGAGTCTCTTCCTAGTCTGAGGCCTGTTGCTTTTTCCAGTGTGCAACGCAGTGCTTTTACTGGAAAGCAACCTGGAGCTCACAGAGATCAGTAGAAGAAGTTAGGAACTACAGAATAAAAAATAATAAAAACCCCAGTCCTGTCCAGTCCCCAGCAGGGTGGTTGCTTGGACTCAAAATAACCCATGTTGTCAGAAGAAAGCAGCAAAGCCCTCTGCACATGCATGAGGGAACAATCCCCAGCTACCCACACACACAAACTTTTAAAGAGAAGGAAAAGGGTTTAAAACAGTGGGGCCACAAGGCCATGAAAACAAAAGATGGAGGTGAATGGATCACGCTTTTATGCAAAACATGAATGACGCTGCGTTTCAGGGGGTTGGACTAGATGACCCTTGGTATCCCTTCCGACTCTACAATTCTACGATTCCATGACCCATTCATTCACAGAAGTCAGTTGGTGGTTACTTGCAAATATAACCATCCCGTATTTGATGTTCGTTTAAGGTGGAGTTTTCTCAGAGCTTAAATGGACAATGACCCCCTGCGGAAAGTGGCTTGGCTCACTTGCGTGAGCTGCGCATTATCCTCTGTGGAGTGCATCTACTTTATTGGTGCATTGTGAGCCCGAATTGAATAGGTAGATTTGTGTAGGTTAGCAGCTAGATCGTCCTACCTTTTGGGCCAGGGAAGGGATTGTTTGCTTTTTGGTAAGGAGAACATTTATTTTTCTCTCCCTTCCGATTCTTTGGTTTTTCTCCCGCCTCCATCCCATTAACTGGTACTGACCCTCCTGGCTCTTGGTCAGATTCAGTGATTGCCGCTTGTGGTGCAGCATAAATACGGAGGTCCTGAATATCGGAGGGAAGCATTTGTCTAAGGGATGCTCTTTCAGAAGAGCCCAGCGACCCTGGTTCCTTGACTTGCTTTGATCCCAGTGCTGGAGAGAGAACCAGCTTCACTCTCTTTTCTCCCTTCCCCTTGCAGCCTCAACACCACCCACTCCGATGAGAACCAGGACACACTCAACCAGCCCATCTACACCGAGTTTGATGACGACTTTGAGGAGGAGTTGACGTCTCCCATAGGCACCTGTGTGGCTCTCTATCAGTTTGAAGGTACCTGCTCAGCAATATTGCCCAGTTACTATATTTGCAAAGGGACACAGGTGGCGCTGTGGGTTAAACCACAGAGCCTAGGACTTGCCGATCAGAAGGTTGGCGGTTCGAATCCCCACGATGGGGTGAGCTCCCGTTGCTCGGTCCCTGCTCCTGCCAACCTAGTAGTCCGAAAGCACACCAGTGCAAGTAGATAAATAGGTACCGCTCTGGCAGGAAGGTAAACGGCGTTTCCGTGCGCTGCTCTGGTTTGCCAGAAGCGGCTTAGTCATGCTGGCCACATGACTGTACGCCGGCTCCCTCGGCCAATAAAGCGAGATGAGCGCCGCAACCCCAGAGTCGGTCACGACTGGACCTAATGGTCAGGGGTCCCTTTACCTTACTATATTTGCAAGGAACAGTCCTGCTTTTCGACTGTGCTGTTTGGAATGTGCTATTTCACCCTGCTAACTTGGCAGCGCCGACTTATGACTGGGCCGGGCTCCTTTTGGCCTATATGGCTTCGCCTAAGAAAGAGACCCAGTCTTACTCTCTTCCTGCTCCGCCAGCACAGTTTTCTAACAAAAAGTAGTGTCCTGTATCTGGAAAATGTGATTCCCCATCCTGTAAATTATAGAGAAAGCAAAGGTAGCCATGGTGCCTTGAAGTGGGGGAGGAACCCAAGATCCACAAAATTTACACTGCACAAATCCCCGCAAATTGTTTTATTTGTGAAGCAGGTGCTAAATGGTCCAGTTTGCACAATTGTTTCATTGGGGCGACTACCGTCCAGGTGTCCTTTACCTTTACCTTTTTTTTACTTTTGTGTTATTCCTTGTTTCTGCTCACTTGCTGGCTTGCTTGCTCTCCCCTCCCCAAACCCTCCACTCCAGGTTCCAGTGAAGGTACGATCTCCATGCTGGAGGGCGAAGAGCTCGGCTTGATGGAGGAGGACAAGGGCGATGGGTGGACCCGTGTGAGGCGAAGCAAAGGTGGTGAGGGGTACGTCCCCACTTCCTACCTGCGGGTCAACCTCAACTGAGTGCCGAGTTGGCCATGGTACGAGGCCTGCGGCTTGGAGACTTCTGAGTCAACAGCAGGGCGCAAGTGGAAGAGAGGTGCAGTGTTTCAGCTGACTGGGGGGAAGGATCGTGCAATGCCCGCTGCGGGTGACCCCATCCAAGAAGGAAGGTCACACCATATCACCACTGCAGAAACTGGGGGAGGCGACTTTGCTTGCCTGAAGAGAAGAAATGATGGCTGCAGCCCGCTCAAGATCTTGGATAAGAGCCATGGGGGAGAGGGGTGGAATTGGTCTCCATGCTAATCATGTGCCCCCAACCAGTAATTCCCCTTTCCTCCCTCCCCGCCATGCCTTTGGAGGCAAGCCTAGCTACACTAGATCCCTTGCAAAACGTTCTCTAGCAGGAACGGATTGAAACGTGCTGCTTGCTTCCTCCTTTAGCAACGTTGCAGTTTTGCATAAAGGATGGGGATGCCTCGCTTCCCGCCTCTAGCCCTGGGTGGCTCTCCCATCGCAATTGGTGTGGCATGCGCGGGGGGGGGGGGGCTTGCTTCCTCTCTCCCAGCTGCCCTGGGCAAAATGGGCCCACCTTCTCATGGGGGCGAGGTGGCAGCCATCCCCCTCAGTAGGGCTGGTCAGAGCAGAGCTCTCTCTAAGGAATCAGTAGCTGCTTTGCACTGCAAGTCAGTAGACTCTGTGTGTTTGTGTGTATGTGTGTGTACCAGTGAGAAGGGAGCCGGATTGAAAGGAAGCCTTTAACTTGCACCCTCATGCCACTGTGCCTGCCATTGGCTTTCTGGGAGAACCGGGTTGTGAATAGCTGCTTGGCAAGGCAATCGGCTGCTATCGCTGCGTAAGGTGTGAGCACCACCTCCTCTGCTCGGGAGGCAGGCCAAATGCCACAGCCCCATCAAACCACACCCAGCTCCTCTTTCCTTGAAATGCACTTTATTTTTCCTGGATTGATTGGCCTGGCCCCTTCAGCCATTCAGAAGTGCCTACGCCCTGGAGTCACTACCCTGAACCCTGAACTTTGCCATTGGGGACAGCCACCAATTACTTCCTGCCCCCCAGATCTGTGGACTTTCGTGTGGCTTTGTTTTTAGGAAACAAAACAAAAAAAGAGGACTCTTAACATATTAGTCTTTTTATACAGTGACCAATTTATTTTACCACTCAGTTTAGCTCCTTACTCACATAATCGGTAAAATGTCCCTGGCTCTTAACCCTGGTTCCCCCATAAAGCATGGAGGGGGGTAAGGGGATTTGGGGGGGGGAACCACACTCTCTCTCGAGATATAGAATGTATTTGCTGGTGCCTTTTTACACTTTATGTAAATAGCAGACAAAATTTAGCCTGTGCAGTTGACTGTTGGTTTCCCTGGCCTCCCAAGTGCGGGTTTTTTAAGAAGTTTATAAAAATGCTAGACCGCTGTGTATGTCGATCATTTGGGAGCGGACTACCCCCTGTCCCTATTTATCACAAAGACCCCCTGCCAACCAAAGTTTCTGCCCCCTCTTTATCATAAGCTGCCTCTGTGGCTTGCAAGCAAAGCATACACGACATAGACGGCAGCAAAATATGAAATGGCACTTGGCAAAGCAAGGGTGTTAGGAGACCCGGGGCCCTTCAGCCCTCAGCCCCCCAGGATTAGGTTATGGGGGTTGCTGGAAGACCACCGTTTCCCAATTTCTACTGCAGATCTGCAGTGAGATGAGGGAGTTTCATAACTTGAGGGTGGGGGGGTGCTCAACTGCTTAAGATTAATTACATCTAATTCTAGAAAGAACAGTGCCTCCTTTGATTTTGGAGTGGGGAGACACCTTCCAGCAACAGTATTGGGCAAATGCCACTAATCAGGCAAAGTTAGCTTGGAGAGCTTAAATACACCTGCAGTTAAGTTTCAACAGCCTTGGTCCAAACACCAACACGGATACCTATAAACATGTGCTGAAACCAGTGGCGTAGCGTGGGGGGTGCAGGGGGGGCCGGCCGCACCGGGCGCAACATCTGGGGTTAGGGCAAATCCATTGGTTAAGGGGCGCAAATCCACGGGTTAGGGGGCGCAAATCCACGGGTTAGGGGCGCAAATTACTTGCCTTGCCCCGGGTGCTGACAACCCACGCTACGCCACTGGCTGAAACAGAAGGGGTGTGTAAAATGTAACTTCCTGGGTTCTAAAACCACGCCGGTAATCCCAGATTTCCCCATCTGTGGCATTCTTAATCGGCATTCAAACTTAGAGTAGGATGGGAACAGAATGCTTCCATCACCACATCGTAACAAAGGCCTTTGACTGCTTTCTACCTGTTTGGTCCCCAGCAGAGGCTGCCTGTATTCTCAAAGGCCGGGAAAGGCACCAGTGGCCTCGGGCAGCATAGAAAGACAACCATTTGTTTCCTAGAAGGAACGTCTATCTCACCGAAAAGTCTCGGCTCCTTGCAAACGCTGCCATCTGCACCTTCCAGTCCCGGAAGTTTCTTGTAGCAGCAGCAGGTGCTTCTTCCTTTGGCTTCTCGACCAATTACTCTTTGCAGTTCCCTGCGTGCATCCCAGCTGGTGTGTCAAGAGTGCAAAACTCTTAGTCCCGTTCATTCCAATTTCTGGGAAAGGACAGTCAGGATCTGTTCAAATTTCTTGTGCCTCTCCACCCGGTCCACATCGGCTCCTCTGCTGCCCCAGAATAAGCGGAGGGAAAACTCAGTCTGGAATGCTTCCAGGAGTTCTGGAGTACCTTGGAACCCTGGAGGAGGGATAAAAAACAGCCGTGAGGCTCCAGCAGTTGTCCATGGGGAGTGAGAGAGTTACACATAGGTCAGGCACCAGGTTTGCCCACAAGGTGTGAAGTTGCACATTATAAGCTTAGAGAGAAGCAGTTCCAGGACATAACAAAACAGCCGTTTGAGCAGTGCTGGCTTAATGGAAAGGCTCAGCACGGAACCATATTCTTTAGATGCCACAATGCCAGGTAGAAGAAAGGGCAGCCCCTCTGGGCCTCAGTGGCTCTTTTGTGCATCAGCTTAAACACCCGTGCATGAAAACATTAAGGCAGCATGAAAAGGAATGCCTCTCTGCAAGCCTCTGCTTGAGGCACCAGGTGTTGTCTGTGCAGAATTCAGATCCTGAGCAAAGCAGATTATGATGTTATCACAAGCAACACAAGCCACAGTGGACAGATGCAGCATGTCCCAAATTTAACCCCCCGAGCTTCAGGGAAAGGAACTAACAGGATACTCAAGTAGTTTGCAAGACATGACCTCCTGTGGGTTGGTTCTTGCTATCTAACCAATAAAAAGGCAGCAGAAAAGCTGGCTGGAGAAGGGAGAGAGTGTTTGCCTGGGGCTAAGACAAGCTGACACAGAAGAAAATAATGGATGTGCAGAAGCCTTCGCTGCCTGGAATAAAATGTAGGCGAGGGAAGGCCTTGGCACAAGTTGCACGTGCGCCTGACAGGCCTCGCTTTGAGGATCCCCTTGGGTGTTTTTGTGATGTGCAAACTACATCTCTAGATAACCTTCCCAAAAAATCTCGCTGTTTCACATTTTCAGCACCAACATGGCTACAGGATTTGACTGAGGACACCCAACAGTCTCTTGCTTGAATTGGGGGGGGGTGCAACGGGGCATGCATCTGCACATGAACACATGGCATTTACGGAGGGAACGGCAATGTTTCTGCCACTCCATAAGACAGAAGGAGGTGCCGCCCATGGCAAGAGCAGGGCTGGACCTAGGAAACCATGCTGCAGAACTTGGCTGGCAGGCAAAATACAGTCCAGCAACAGCAGCAGCCCCTTTTGCCGTGGCAAGTCAGCGATGGAACGGCTGCCTGCCAGATTTCGCTTTGGAAAGCCCAGGTTCCAACCCCTACACAGCCATGACACTCACTTTGCCCCTGGATGCATCTGTCTATTTCTGCAGCTCAGCCAACTTTGTTTCCTTAACTTTTATTTTTCGGTTTCTGGAAATCTCTGCAACAAACAATCCCCATGTACTCCACCCGCCAAGAAACGTTCCATGCATTCGCAGTTGTAAATGAGAGAATAAAATGTAAGTCTCATATACTCTAACCTGAGCACAAAATGAGACTGTAAAGGGGTGAAGCTGCCAACCTCTGGCCAGGCTTGGGCTCATCAGTACTGTCAAGAGCTACCCTACCTTGGAGCTTTGCTTCAGCACTGATTCGGTAGGCACTGGCGTTGGTGGCCATGAACCGAGCTGCTTCCAGTGTCCGTAGAAGAGCGTCACAGGTCTCCTCGTTGCTACCCCAGACTTCTTCTCCTTCCATCAGGCAGAGGAGGGGCAGGATGTGGGGAACTGCAACCTCCTTCAGGGTGGGGACTGAATTCCCTGTGGGGCAGAAGCACAAATCACTTTGTAATTAAATTATTTTTATAAAAAAAGAAAAATGGAAGGGGCCACAACTAGAAGAGCCCATGCCTTGCAGGCAGAAGTCCTGTGTTCGATCCCTAACATCTCTAGTTAAAAGGACCCCAGGAGCCTTTTTCTAATGGGAAAGACCTTAAGGAGTTGCCATTAGTCATAGCAGACAGCGCTGGCTAACAGGCTGACTTGCGCAAATTCTCAAAAATGCTGCTGCTTCAATTGAGAGCTCAATAAATTAATTATGCTTTTTTAAAAAACAAAAAGGAGCTTCAGGAGACAGTAGGAGAGCAACGGTATATTAGATGCAAGTATATAGGAAGGATGAAATTTTTCTCCAAGAGCCTATGCGCATATTCATCTGGGTGTCATCCAACTGCAAAGGGAGCCTACAGAGTGGTCCCCAGCCAGAGGCAAGGTACCGTATTTTTCGCTCTATAGGACGCACCGGACCATAGGACGCACCTTGTTTTAGAGGGGGAGAACAAGAAAAAAAAATCTCCCCCTCTGCTCAGCGCCCCTTCAGCGAAGCAGCAGGAGAAACGGAGCCCCTTCCATTTCACTTCCCGCTTGGCTGAAGGGGCGCTGTGCAGCTCTCCCTCTCTGCTGAAGCCAGGAGAGCAAGACTCCTGGCTTCAGCGAAAGGAACCTGAAGCCTGTGGAGCACAGTGGGAACTCGCGCTGCGCTCCGAAGGCTTCAGGCGGCTATCCCTGAAGCCTGGAGAGCGAGAGGGGTCGGAAAGTGAAAGCAACATGAAGCCTCCAGAGCGCGGAGGGAGCGCTCCCTCTGCGCTTCGGAGGCTTCGCTTTGCTATCGCTGAAGCCAAGGAGCCTGCATTCGCTCCATAGGACGCACACACATTTCCCCTTAATTTTTGGAGGGGGAAAAGTGCGTCCTATAGAGCGAAAAATACGGTAGTTGCCTCCATCCACACCTACTTCCAAGATGGGGAGGCAGCAATGCATTCACATCACCCCCGGCCCACCCTGCAAAGGCTTTTTCTTCCTGGGCCGCCATGTAAATGAGGCTGTAGCCAAACACCGCCTTCTGCAGGTTGAGAGGAAGATACAAAAGTGACCTGACCTTGAGATTGGCTGCAATGGCAAGCCAAGAGCTGCCATAGTGTTTAGTACCAAAGCATGGAAACGGAAGGTTCCAGAAGGGTACCAAATGGTTTTAAATAGGTCCCTTCCAACTCTGCAATTCTACGGTTCTAGCAAAGCCCTTCCTGTGAACTGTGGCACAGGCAGAAGATCCAAACATCATAGCCTCCCATGTGGAGGCCACAAAAATAAGCATCTGTGGGGCTGTACACTGTGCGACAGCTGCAAACCACAGCTAGGTTCAAGCATGTGGAAAGGGAGCCATAGAACAATGTTATCACGTAGACACCATGTTCTGCATCCTCAGGCCTGCCTCCGTCAAAATGGCTAAGTGGCCTCACCTTCAGCCCGGTTCAGGCACCCCATGAGAGGCTTCAGCATCTTCTCAAAAGTGATGGCGCTCTGCGTGTGGTTCTGGCGCAGGTGCCTCCATGTTTGTTCCAGTCGTGTGATCTGCAGAGGGAGAAGCAGAGTCAAACTTACTGGAACAGCTACCAGCACAGACTTCTGTGTAACAAAAAGACCTGGGCGATTGGCCTGGTAAGGTTTAAAAAAAACCCACAGAGCTCTGTTGAGGATATACAGCAGGGGTCAGCAACCTTTTTCAGCCGTGGGCCAGTCCACCATCCCTCAGACCATGTGGGGGGCCGGATTATATTTGGGGGGGGGGGGATGAACGAATTCCTATGCCCCACAAATAACCCAGAGATGCATTTTAAATAAAAGCACACATTCTACTCATGTAAAAACACGCTGATTCCCAGACCGTCCGTGGGCCGGATTGAGAAGGCGATTGGGCCTCATCCAGCCCAAGGGCCTTACGTTACCTACCCCTGATATACAGGATGGAAATGTGTTAAATCCACACAAGGGGGTCAGTAAGTCTGTCTATGCAAGCTTCTGCATAATAGCCAGGGCTTCTTCTATATTCACACCTTGTGGTTGGGCAAATTCAAATTCAATCCCTTTCACTGGCATTAATCTGCACATTTTTTTCTGAGCCCGAAACCTCTTGGCCTTGAAGGGCAAGTTCAGGACCAAAATAAGGGCTGGCATTATCAGCACGTGCAGATTTACTGAGGTATAACTTTGTACATGCCACGAGCAGGGACTTTTTAATGAAATGTCAGAAGAATTCAAGAAGGATGTTGATAACTGGGATGAAGCCTCCCCATTCTGAGGAAACATGGCTGTTAAAATACCCACACTCTCAAGTTCTAAAGCACATTACAATGGTACCTCTGGTTACGTACTTAATTCGTTCCAGAGGTCCATTCTTAAACTGAAACTGTTCTTAACCTGAAGCACCACTTTAGCTAATGGGGCCTCTGGCTGCCGCCACACCACCAGAGCACAATTTCTATTCTCATCCTGAAGCAAAGTTCTTAACCCAAGGTACTATTTCTGGGTTAGTGGAGTCTGTAACGAAGCGTATGTAACCTGAAGCGTATGTAACCCGAGATACCACTACACCCTTCAGTCAGGCCCAGAAACTTTATGCTTGTTTTTCAGATGAAAGTGGTGGGGGAAGAGATCATGACAACCATCTAACAGCAAGTCAGCCCCCCACAACACACAAAGTGCGAGCAGGGCTGGCTTTTCCGAAGGGCGACGCTTGTCCATGGCCCACTACACAATCCTTCTGGGCAAACAGCTGCTCCACAGCCTTGGCTTTCCATCCCCTGCAGCAGATCCCGTGACCAGAGTGTTGGCAAATGCCTTACT
The DNA here is from genome assembly GCA_034642415.1 of Podarcis siculus. NCBI lineage: Eukaryota > Metazoa > Chordata > Lepidosauria > Squamata > Lacertidae > Podarcis > Podarcis siculus. The sequence continues at coordinate 2,252,005 of JAXCMG010000049.1, read as the reverse complement.
GTTCATTTCACTCCCCTACTCATCTCTCACCTGCGGCAGCTGCAAGGCTTTCATCACAGCAGAGAGGGCAAAGAGGTCCCCCGCTGACTTCCACAGCTCCACCGCCAGCTGAATGATCTTGTGCAGAATGGCCGCCCGCTCAGCTGGGGACCCTGTGCAGCCTAGGATGTCCACAGCGATGCCCAGAGCGATGAGGTGGTGCCTGAGGGTGGGCAAAGGGGGAATCTTGAGTGGACAGACAGGGGTCGCTGCTGCCCTCAAAACAAACACAGTCTCGCCCAGAAGCAATGACAGATTAATTAGAGTTTTATTTTGTCCTCCCATGAAATCACCACAAGAGGGTGCTGTGCCACAGAAAATGGACATCTTAAAGGTAAAGGTACCCCTGACCGTTAGGTCCAGTCACGGACAACTCTGGGGTTGCACCCTCATCTCGCTCTATAGGCCAAGGGAACCAGCGTTTGTCCGCAGACAGCTTCCAGGTCATGTGACCATCATGACAAAGCCGCTTCTGGCGAATCAGAGCAGCGCACGGAAACGCCGTTTACCTTCCCGCCAGAGCGGTACCAATTGATCTACTTGCACTTTGACGTGCTTTCAAACTGCTAGGTGGGCAGGAGCTGGGACCGAGCAATGGGAGCTCACCCTGTCATGGGGATTCGAACTGCCGACCTTCCAATCGGCAAGCCCTAGGCTCAGTGTTTTAACCCACAGCACCACCCGTGGCTGCTCCATTGCCCCCTCCCAAATGTCAATACCTTTTCCAGCAGGTCTTTCCATAACTGATGCCCTAACCGCCGACCTTCCAATCGGCAAGGCCTAGGCTCAGTGTTTTAGACCACAGCGCCACCCTTACTCCCATCTTATCCAATGCTAAATGTGTTTGAATATACCCATAATTCAGGAAATTCTTAATCCCATCACCTACCAGCAGAAGAACAGAATTTTATACTACTGCTGAGTGATCAAGTAACATCACAACCACATTATATCGCAAACCCTTGCAGACACAGGAGCAAATTCTTGGGGGCTGAGGTCCCTTTGACCCACCCCCATAAAATATTTGAGGAGGTTGCCCCCCACCAATGTTGATGGGCATTGCCACTCAAATGGTGTATGTGCACATCATGTGATTATGTGGGGTGGGGCTTACCTCCCCACATAAGTTGGCACCCCTGCTTGCAAGCTAGGCAAGCAGGATTATTCCCCTATTGCAGCTGTGGGGCTGACATTGAGAGAGTCTGCCTAAGGCACTGTGTGAACTCAGAACCAGACACATCCCCAAATCCTTAGCCTCTGAGCCACTCCATCGTATCAAAAAGGTGAGTTTTGTGGTAGGGAGAGGGCTTGAGGCCTGTCTGACCAACGCTCCAATTTCAGTACCACACCTTGAGTTTCCCACCACATATGTTTCAACTCTCACGGCTTTGAATTTTGCACGTGTGATTTCTAGTCTTGAGGAAAACACTCAGGTTTTCAGATTAGCCAGAATCGCATCACAGCCCAGGTGTGAAACTCAACATGGTGCATATAGAGGATTGTGCAACTGTTTGCTGCTCAGACTATTGAAGTGAATACAGTCAACCAGTTGCCAAGCGGTAACCTCTCACCGAGTAGTTACAAAATCACAGTGCTAAGTTAGCTATTTATTTGGAGCCAGAGGCTGGATGACTCCCCGTAAAAACCCTCCTGCTGGATTTTCCCTTGCTGGATTTCCCACTCAAACATGTTTCCACTTGGCAAACAGCTCTGCATACTCATCTCAAGCCCTAGGAGGAGGAAAAATGCAGCCAACACACACAAAAGTATTTCAGGGCCCCTAGAACACTCAGCCGAGGAAAATTCTTTTCCGCCTCCCAATACATTCATTAGCAAAGTTTACAATTTCCATACTAACTTGGTTGCCCCCTGCACCCTCTCTCTCTCTCTCTCTCTTTCTCTCTCTCTCTCTCTCACACACACACACACACACAGTGCAATTGCATGAGCCACAAGCAACCAACTCCTGGGGTAGCTGTGGTCATCCTAGGAATGCCACCCTCCCCCCTCTTGTGGGGTCTGCTCCATTAAAGGTAAAGGGACCCGACATTAGGTCCAGTTGCGGACGACTCTGGGTTTGCGGCACTCATCTCGCTTTAATGGCCGAGGGAGCCGGCGTACAGCTTCCGGGTCATGTGGCCAGCATGACTAAGCCGCTTCTGGCAAACCAGAGCAGTGCATGGAAACGCCATTTACCTTCCCACCGGAGCGGTACCTATTTATCTACTTGCACTTTGTGCTTTCGAACTGCTAGGTTGGCAGGAGCAGGGACTGAGCAACGGGAGCTCACCCCGTCACGGGGATTCGAACCGCCAACCTTCCAATCAGCAAGCCCTAGGCTCTGTGGTTTAACCCACAGCGCCATCCGCATCTGCTCCATTGCCCACTCCCAAATGTCAATACCTTTCCAGCAGGTCTTTCCGCAGCTGATGCCCTTGAGGGAGGGTTATGAGTTCCAGACCTGAGCTGACCCCCATCGCCCGCCGCTGCTCCTTGGACACTCCAATGATTCTGGCAACCTGAAGAATAGAGGGGGACATTTTGGGGGAAGGGTGAGGAACTTGAGGCAGCCAATGGCCTCCCTCCCTCCATTCCACTCCCCAGGCCGGTTTCCCTTGTGGGCTGCCACAGATATCGTGCTTCCCATCTGAGGTAACCAAGCATAAAAATCCGCTTTCTGTGACTGGAGTTGCACAATGAGAAGTGCTTAGGTGGGCACCCAAGAACCAAATGCGAACCCAATGTGGTAGTAAAAATCATCATTTTTGGGACCCAACGTGTGAGAACCTTCCCTAGTCCCTTAGAGGGAGGAGGGATCAGGCATTTTAGGAATCAGAACATTTCTTTGAATGTTGCACTATGTAGGAATGCAAAAATGCAACCCACATGCATTTTTTCCCATTTAAAAACAAGTCGGCCTTCCCCACATCACATCCACACAGCTCCAATCTCATGGCTCTCCATTGCCTTCATAAGGCTTTTAAAAACTTCACTATGAATCTCTGGCTTAAAAGCAGAGGCAGCTTTATTTTGTTAAACAAAATTAAAATAGTGCCTTAAATAGCATGTATGCAAGAATAAGCAAGAGGGCTGAAGGAAGGGAAATCTTGGCTCCAAAGCTTTCTGCTCCAAGATTTATTCATTGATTTTTAAAGAAAAGTAAAACTCCACCTTGTCATGTTTTAGTTCTCAGGGCAACACTAATGCATCTCTCTCTCTGTGTCTTGAGATGTACTAAAGACAAAGGTTACCTACTTCTTAACCAAGGCAGGTCTCATCCTTAATTATTTAGTTTATTATACTTTTACCATCTAGGATGGACTGTGAGTGGGTTTCAGAAGGATAGCAGTGTGTCAGACTGTTACAGTAAAAACAAGAGTGTCTTGGGGCATCTTGTAGGCCAACAAAGATATCAGCTTTTGTGAGCCACAGAGCAGTTTGTCACAAAAAAACGATGGTCTAGCCAGCTGACAAAAGCTCTTGGCATGGTCCATCTGTCAGTTTTTGCATCATCTTAAAAAGAATGAAAGCTTTCTAATTTATGCTTATGGGCAGAGAAGAGATTCTACAGTCATACCTCAGGTTACAAAAGCTGCAGGTTGCACGTTTTCGGGTTGCGGACCGCGCCAAACCTGAAAGTACCAGAATGGGTTATTTCCAGGTTTCGGCGCTCGCGCATGTGCAGAAGCACAAGATGACATCACGTGCATGCGCAGAAGCGCTGCAGGTTGCGAACATGCCTCCCTCATGGATCACGTTTGCAACCTGAGGTATGAGTGTATTCTGCATTTCACTGAAATGTCCGGTAAAATCCTGATGTCGAAAGTGTAGATTTTGGTGGGGGGGAGCTCAACAACTTTGGGCAAAACTAGAAACACCCTCCCCTAGCTTAGAATAGGGCTGGGCAATATATGGATATATCACCCAAAACTGGTTTGAAGTCCGTATCTTGATATTGGTTTAATAATTTTTGACCTGGACATATATTTCAAATCATGGTGTGTGTTTGTGTGCGCACACTATTGTAAAAATCACAATGTGGGGAAAACCATGAAGCCAGCCAATACCTCTCCATAGTTCCATTCTCATATTTAGCTGGTGATATATTTAGCTGGTGATATTTAGCTGGTGATATATTGCGATACTGAAAACCAGATATTGCCCAGCCATGGTACTGAGCTGGAAGCCAGGTCTCCTACCTAGATTTAGCCCCTACCCCATTGTGAGAAGGGGAATCCACCCCCCTACCCAAAAAACCCACCTCCTGGCCAAAATATTTTGAGCACCATCCACAGTGGTGGTGCGGCAGAGAACATACTACAGATCAGCATTCAAGTGAGCTCTCAGGACAGGTTTGGACAAAACCAATCATCTATAAAAGGCCCAAAATGTACCATACTTGAGGTGGGGGCAGGAGATCACAGGGACGAACGGTAAAGTGAAAAGTTGTTGTTGTGTATCCCCCACCCACCTGCCGCTGGTCTCTCTCACCTGGCAGTCTACCTGGAGAATGTGTAGGGCAGTTGCCCGGCAGTCATGCTGGGCAAACAGGTCCTTGAGACGTTTTAGGGCGCTGGGCTCCAGGGGTTTGTTGTCAGGGGCCAAGAGCAGCGACTTGAAGTGGCGAGGCTGGAAGGAGGAGGTGGTCTCCACCAGGGGCCATTCGAATTCTGGCTCCTCGGCAGCCTCCGTCGTGTCAGGGAGGGTAGAAGGTGCCCCGTCCGTGTCCAGGAACCCAAAGGACGTCTCTGTGATGTAGGCCTGGCCCCGCCACCGTTCTTCCTTCCGTAGACGTTCCACGTGGCTCCCGGGGCCTTCGGGAGCCTTGGGAACCAGTTCGCAGTAGTCGCTCACCAGCATGGAGGGGGCCCTCAAAGGCTTGGGTGGAGCCTTGGAGTGGAGCCGTCCCTCAGAGCCACTCAATGGTGGACCTCCCAGTGGGCGAGGCTTCAGGGCGTTGGGCCGCAGGACAGGGTCGCTGCCTGTGCGGAAGGCAGGAGACAGGGGAGGGAGCTGGCACCGGTCCTGGGCTCCAGGTGATGTTTCTGGGCTGCCTGTGGGTCAGAAGAAAGAACAGGTGCTAAGTCCACGCAGCGTCAGGGACTGGGCAGAGGAGGAATGGTGGAGACCATCTCCCCAGCCTGAACCTTCCAGAAGAAGACAGTTCAGAATTACAACAGGGGTTTGAGGGGGATCACAGCTCAGAGGAAGATGAGGGGGAGAGTAGGGAAATAATGGGAGAGGATGAGGCAGAGACAGAGCAGCTGGCTGATACGTTATCACTAGAAAGCATTCCAGACCCGCCATCTCCCAGAACCTGTGAGCCTTAAAAGTAGGAGAGCAAAGGGCTCAGAAGCAAAGGGCCCTGAGCGCCACCTGCTGACGAATGAGGAAGTGGGAGAGAAGGGGGGGGGAGATTAACCCGGGACAACACCATTATTCCAAGAGGCTGCATTCCCAAGCCTTTCTCTGTAAATATTGAATAAAAAGTAGATGGTAAGGACTTTTCCTTGTCTTATCCATTCCTGGCAGGGTGGATAAAAATCAATGATTTTTTAAAAAAAAGAATTAAAACCCGATATATATTTTAAAAATAGGATATATGTTTTTTATTTAAATGGATTTTTTTGATTTAAATTGTATTTTTAAACTAAAATGCTTTTGGATGAAAAATACTTCTAAAGATAGTTAAATAGAAACCTAAGTTACATTATAGTCCAAAGGCTATTCATCAGGAAATAAGGATTTGTTTTAAGTTTTTCATCTGTGCTAAAACTCAGTCTAAGTTTGTTTTTTTAAAAAAAACAACACCCGTTTAACCACATCAATTAACAAACATGGATACATATGCTATAATGTTATTGTTTTAGTTAAATAATTTTTTTAAATTGTTATTAAGGAAATGGTTGTTTTTCTCCTTCCAATAAAGTACAGCAGAAAAGTTGTCCAAATATAAACAGTTAACTTATTAAACCTCACAATAATTTCATAATTATCTGTCTATGTATTTCTAAGTCTTACTGACTCGTGATTTAAATCAATTTGATTTAAATCAAATCCACCCTGGTTCCTGGCAACCTGCCACGGGGGTTGGTTCCTCTGCAGCCTGACGGGCAGTAAGCTCCAACTCTCAAATTAAACCCATCAAACCCAGGTCATTGTATTAGTTGTTGGCCAATGATGCTGATATTCAAATATCCAAATCTGGGTTATCGTAGAGCTGAAACGGTGCCCACTGCTTTACCCAGTCAGTAGAACATGAGACTCTAAATCTTAGGGTCGTTGGGCAAAAGATTCCTGCATTTCAGGGGGTTGGACTAGATGACCCCGGGGTGCCTTCCAACTCTAAAATTCTATGATTCTGTGACCCAGCTGTCCTTCTCGATTGGCACCCATTCCAACAGCAACAATTGTTGTCCTCCTATACCTCTTCTAAATAAATAAGCAAAACAGCCCAAGGAGGCCTGTTCTTCAAAATCCCAAGATTTACAACCTAGGAGAAACAATCCATGATTTACTCTGGTTCTGAAGTGTGGTTTGGATTTTTTTGTTGTTGTTGTTACTGCTCTCAACCCATTAAAGTAGGACCTTTTTGGGTTGCTGTTTTTTCATTGGTAAATTCCATGATTTTGGAACAGAATAAAAATCTCTCTTTTCACATGAAAAAATAAAAAGTGAAACATCATGTCTATTTTCAAGCTGGATGACAGAAGGTAAAGGTAAAGAGGTTAAGGACCCCTGGACAGATGAGTCCAGTCAAAGGCGACTACAGGGTTACGTCGTGCATCTCACTTCAGGCTGAGGGAGCTGGTGTTTGTACACAGACAGCTTTCCAGGTCATGTGGCCAGCATTACTAATCCGCTTCTGGTGCAATGGGACACTGTGACAAGTTTGAGAGCACACGGAAACACCATTTACCTTCCAGCTACAGCAGTACCTATCTATCTACTTGCGCTGGTGTGCTTTCGAACTACTAGGTTGGCAGGAGCTGGGACAGAACAACAGGAACTCACTCAATCGAGCGGATTCAAACTGCCAACCTTCTGATCAGCAAGCCCAAGAACAACTGGACAGTGAAAAACATCCCAGTAAGCTGATGAAAACTTAACAGCTTGCCTCTTTCAAGTCTAGTAATAACTGCACTGAACTTTTACCATTGCTTACCCACCTCCAGCATTACAAACAGAAGCTGCCTTGTGCTAAGTTGCTGATCTTCAGCCTATCATCTCCATGTCACTCACCTGTCAGCAAATTGCTGTCCGACTGGGCACCATGCAAGGACGGCTTCCGATCCAACTGGTCTAGACTACTGGGGTCACTTCCACTTCGATCTTTTGTCCTGGGGTGGGGGGCAGATAAGAGGGAAATGACTGGCTGACCAACCCATTCCAGCCCATCAACGCCGCCTTTCAAAAACCTGCAGAAAAGCCACTTGAATGTGTGGACCAGCTTCCAGATAATGCTTAGACTCACATACAAATGGAAATCACACTGACGAGGCTTCAAGAGCCACAGCATGAGGCTTCAAGAGCCACAACGCAAGGCAGGTCAATTCACACGTTTATCTCATACTTGGACAGAAGGGAGGGGAGGAGGGAGTGTGCGTGCCCAAGGCCCTCTGACACACTGAACTATGGTTTGGCATTACGTCTGAACGAGACCAGGGAATTGCTTGCAGCTATTTAGACGTAGGTCTAAAAGTGGTGCTTCCTCCAAGTTGGCCTGCTTAAATCACGGGAACTTGTGGCTCTCCAGATGTTGTTGAACTACAATACCTATCATTCACCCCTAACCAGTACTATTTTTCTAGAAAAAGAGGTGCCGGAACTCACCATGAACAACTCCTTCGTTCTCTTAGAATGGCAATGGTGCCCGCTTGAGAGATGCTAGAACTGAGTTCTAGCTGGGGGAAAAACCCCTGCCCCTAACCCTTGGCCATGCTAGCTGGGAATGGGATTTGGGAGTCCCATTAGGCACTGGCTTAGATTTGCACCACAAGAAAGCCATGCCATGCCCACCATCGCAACCTCCCCCAAGACAAAGCTCCCACAGCAATTGTTTGCTCACCGAAACAAGCTCCCGTCTCCCGTGTCCTCCACATCTGCAGCTGCACGGAAGCTGAAGCGCCGAAGGGGCACCCTGCCCGGCCCCGGGGGCTGGCCAGTGTCACTGTACTGCTCCTTCAGCCAGCGGAGGGGCACGCTCCTGTTGACAGGCCGGGACACCACTGCTCCCGAGGCGTCTGAGATGGCCTTCTGGTTGCCCACGTAGAAGCGCACCAGGGCGGGCACATTGTCAAACTGCTCCTGCTCAAACTGGAAGAGGGTGCGGGAATAGCCCTTTCGGGGGCGCAGCACCACGCGGATGATCTTGAAGTGCAGGGCCTGGCCGCCCCAGCGGCATGACAGGACGTAGTCGTCGGAGCTGGACCGTGAGTCACGAATGAGGAACTCTCCGTCGTCCTGCAGCAGAGACTCTGCCTCCTAAGGCCAGAAAGGAAAAGAAGGGGGAGAGAGAGAGACAGAGAGAGAGACAGAGAGAGAGAGGAACTTGGTTTGCGGTTGGAGGTGGCCAGGAGGATCAGGAGCAAAAACAGTGTACAGTGGTACCTCGGGTTAAGAACTTAATTCGTTCCAGAGGTCCATTCTTAACCGGAAACTGTTCTTAACCTGAGATACCACTTTAGCTAATGGGGCCTCCCGCTGCCACCACGCCGCCAGAACACGTTTTCTGTTCTCATCCTGAAGCAAAGTTCTTAACCCGAGGTACTATTTCTGGGTTAGCAGCGTCTGTAACCTGAAGCGTCTGTAACTGAAGCGTCTGTAACCCGAGGTACCAATGTAGAAAGAAAGGAAGGTTGTCTAGCAGGATCCAAGGAGTCAGTGTGGAGAGGTACTGCAAGTCCATCGGCAGGAGACCAAATCTGCTATAGGACACTCATACCTTTGACAGCTACATCAATCTCCCTTCGGACCAGATACAATATGCACCCATCAAAGCTCTTCCCTTCCGGACAACTATTAAAGGAAAGAACCTCGCAGCTACTGAATGCAACAACCCCATAGGGCAGTGGTTTTCAACGAGAGTGCCGTGGCACCCTGAGGTGCCTTGAATGATGGTCAGGGGTGCCGTGGGCAACACTGGCCTCTGTCCCTCTTTCTTTCCCTCCCTCCTCTGATGCCCTCTTGCATGTCTCTGCCTCCCAAAGGATTCCACAGCTGTTTGTTGCAACAGCCTGGCTACAAGCTATGAAGGCGAATGGTGCCTCTGGGAGACACCTCTCTTTGGGGCGTGGTGGGTGCAGCTCACAGACCAGGGGCGGCAGCAGTGGCTGCCCAGAGGACTCCTAAGGAAAGGAGAGTGGAGAGAAGGCTGGAGGAACCCTCCACAAGGGAGGGTGTCTGAAAGAGGGAGAGAGGCTGCCAAAGATTGAAAATCTCTGCCATAGAGAATTCACAGTGGGAAGAGATTTTATAGAGCGTTGTGCTAGGTGGCTGTTTGGGTCCCTTCTAACTCTACAATTCTATGATTCTATTATCTCTCCCCCCCCCCCCCTTTGAGAGGACATGGCATTTGCAGCTTCCGCACACTTTGGAGGCACAGAACCATGTTCATCTATGATTTCAACACCACTGTGCCTGCTCTCTGTGCTGAAACAGCTCCTCCTCTTTGTCCAAACTTCCGAAAGAGGCAAAGAGGATTAAGGTAGCTTTGTAAAGGGTTTTGCGTTGAGCAGGAGAGGCTTTACGAGTAATACCGCCGTGCTGAATTCCACTATATTTTCTACTGCATTTTATTGTTTCGTTCAGCTGTGAACCATGCAGAGGACTTAGTTGATGGACAGGAGAGAAGTGGCACAAGTAATCACGAATACATCGGGAGAAGCAGACCTTCACCATTCAGAACAGTTTGGGGTACTACCGGCAGATTTCGACACTTTCCAAGAGTTAAGAGACAGTCCCAGGAAAGCATTGTAAAGTTCTCCTCCCGCTCACTGCCACAGTATCCGTGGGCTATTACCTGCCGTGGCAGACAGCCGTGGTACCAGGCGTGGCTGCGAAGTTGCTCAGGGTCCAGTTTCAACTCCTCTTCCAGCTCCTTCCTCAGCTTCTCACCAGCCAGTTCCATATTCTTCTGCTCAGATGTGGAGCAAGAAAGAAGGAGAAGGCGTTAACCAGGCAAGGGGCACAAGACATAAAACAGCTGCTAAGCTGTGTATAAGAAAATATCAATGTACAACATAAATAGTCCGCAGTGTTAGTCCAGGTAACTCGTAGCTTACGTGCATTTAAAACTTGTGCGCATTCAGCTTAAAAAAATATTAAAAGGGGGTCAAAAGCGGGTAAAAAAGACTTTGGCAATCTCACCACCCTTGAACACAATGTGTTTTGACTATACACAATTTTGGCTTTGCCTGCCAACCCCTGCCTAAGTTGAGAGTTGCCTGCATAAGTAGATTCCAGCAGTGCATATTGGTTCAAGTGCCCAAACTAGGAGTGGCAGATCCACTCAGCCTTGGAGCTCAGTGGGTGGCCTTGGGCCAGTAACTCTCTTATGTCTCTGTCGAGACTACCTCACAGGGTTGATGTGGGGATTAAATGAGGGGAAGAATCAGCTGCACCATCTTGAACTCTAGTGGGATATAAATGGGGGGAAAGCATTACAGAAGACAGTGGACTGTTGTAAACAAAAAATGCCCTTTTCCCGTAAGGAGTATCCAAGAGCCCATAGAGTCCTTACATAGGTTCCCTATTGGTAGGAGAGAATAACAGAGGCCAACCAGAGAATATTGAGAAGCAAAGCAGCTAGTAAGCTTGATCTTTATTGATCTGTTGCAACAGGGTGCTCCCCTCACCCGCAGGAGAGAGGAGGAACCCAGAAAAATGGCACGCAAGGCCTTATAAAGACTTTTGAAATTGCCACCCTGTAGATCAAGACCAATGGGACGCGGGTGGCGCTGTGGGTAAAAGCCTCAGCGCCTAGGGCTTGCCGATCGAAAGGTCGGCGGTTCGAATCCCCACGGCGGGGTGCGCTCCAGCTGCTCGGTCCCAGCGCCTGCCAACCTAGCAGTTCGAAAGCACCCCCGGGTGCAAGTAGATAAATAGGGACCGCTTACTGGCGGGAAGGTAAACGGCGTTTCCGTGCGCTGCTCTGGCTCGCCAGATGCAGCTTTGTCACGCTGGCCACGTGACCCGGAAGTGCCTCCGGACAGCGCTGGCCCCCGACCTCTTGAGTGAGATGGGCGCACAACCCCAGAGTCTGTCAAGACTGGCCCGTACGGGCAGGGGTACCTTTACCTTTAGATCAAGACCACCCCCAGAAACATCATACATACATCACAGAAGGGGTGTAACCTAAGACCACCCCTCAGATACATCATACCTACATCACAGAAAAGGCGGTCTTAAAACAGAAATTTGAATGTTGTTTTTCTCCTGTCGTTGTTTATCTCCTGTCTGGCAGGTTACTTGATTGGATACCCTGGGGAGCCTGGCCAGTCTTTTGTAATGATAAATACTTAGTTCCTGGGCCAGGTCACAGGCTCACACCCTATTCAAACACAGACATACCCTTAAGACAGGATTTGTGAAGGAAAAGACAATGGGGAGGCTTTTCCATTTTCCTTTGACCTTGCAGAGAAAACATTTGCTCAGTTTAGGAATCAAAATGGCTTCAGGTCGGTCTTCCTGGGCTGATCTATGTACGTGCTTGGTTGGTACACTTATGAACATTTTAACATATATCTAAGACCTCAAAATTCCTATCACAGGACCAAACACAGTGTACATATTCATAGTTGTGACGCCAACATGCTCTGCAATGTTGCAAGAAGGAAAAGAGGTGCACTCCTAACCCCTTCATTTCACAGGGCACCTGCTTGTGACAGGTAAACTTATTGGGTTGGCCCTGCAGGAGCAGGTGGGGGGGGGGGGGGAATAGCAGCCAGCAGCAGCCTGGAGCCATGACAACCTACCAGAAAGAAACAAGCACTTTCTCCTTCTGGAGTTGTTTGCCTAGGGATGGAATTAACCATTAACAGGAAAGGCGTGTTGGAAAATAAAAGCAGTGCTGTCTTCAGAAGCAGGCTCAGCGCAGGTGAAGAAACGGAAGCCAAAAAGGCATGACATGAATCCCTCGCCCAACAAGCTGGTCAACATTTTCCAACTAAAATCGCCGTTCAATCTTAAGGCTGCACGGCCATGATCAGTAGCGCCATTGTTCCCAGGAATCTGAAAGACCGTTCCGTTCTGACCGGGGAAAAAGAGTTGCCAACCCAGCCAGAAAGTGCATTTTCAAAAGTCTCCTAAACATTTCCACTCCGCGCAACATTCTAGCTGGGTGCCCCCATTGTACCACCTGAATTAGAACCTCGATTAGAGTGTTTCTGCTTCCAAGAACGCAACAGTGCGGGGGGACTCTGATGCTGCCCCACCCTCAAACCCAATTAAATGGGCTTCATTGTATCTGTACTCTCTCTTACTTGGAAGTAAAGCGCTGGGATTTTTGCAGGCACTGACAGCCTCTTCCCCACCCTTGACCAGTGTTAGAAACTCAGGTATATATGTGATATGGTCTTTTGAAACACTGATATTGGAAACTGCTACATATAATTACTAAGAAATTCAGATGGAAGAGATTTGAGGAAGTCATATACTATGTTTATGAAGATGGATGGTACTTAATTTTAATTAATTAAGTGGTAATAAGTTGTATGCACTTTTTTTCTTTTTCTTTCTTTTTCTTTTATTTTTTTGTATGTCTTTATTATTGTTAATCTTTTCCCTTTTTTACTATGTTCATTTACTGAAAATAATAAATATTATTGGGGGGGATAGAAACTCAGGTATATAAGCTAATCGTCAAATGGCACCTCTTAAACCTGGGTTACGATCGCCACAACAGAATCTCTAGGCAGGTTTTTTGTGCTTTTTTACAATGGAACTTACTGTTATTAGTATTAATTTTATTTCTATACTGCTTTATATTTTAAAGAAAAAAATCTCAAAGCCATTTGCAACACAATAAACAGGGGTCAGCAAACTTTTTTCACCAGGGGGCCGGTCAGTCCACTGTCCCTCAGACCTTTTGGGGGGCCAGACTATATTGGGGGGGGGGATGAACGAATTCCTGTGTTCCACAAATAACCCAGAGATGCATTTTAAATAAAAGGACACATTCTACTCATGTAAAAACATGCTGCTTCCCAGACCATCCGCGGGCCGGATTTAGAAGGTGATTGGGCCGCATCCGGACCCTGGGCCTTAGTTTGCCTACCCATGCTCTATTCTCCCTATTCAGATACAGAAGCCCATAGCCGAACAGTTTTGAGTCCTGCATTTTCTAGCAGAAAGGGAGCTGAACTCACACTGAAAGGTACCATCCAAACACTTTCCCCGGATTTTTCTTGGGGAATGCATTTAAAAGGGAAATAAATAAGTAGAAGGTGCGACATACCATCATCTCCTAATAATGGCTTGTTGAGGAAATAACTTCTCCAGTGGTAGATGTGTCTCTATCTCCTCCAGAAACATTGACAATTTGCACGGAAAATGACTTCTGGCCGGTTCCCCATTCACCAGCTTCTGAACTGCCTTCCAGCCTGCCGCCACTGACTCTACAGCCTGCATAAAAAAACACTTCCTTTTAAAGGGGCAGGAAAGGTGATGACAAGATTGAGGTTACAAACTCACTGAGGGGGAGGAAACCGATGTCACAAAAGTGTGTCACATACAACCAGAAGTCCCCTCTGAACTCATCCACCTCAGGGGGGGGGGGAGAGAGAGAGAGAGAGAGAGAGAGAGAGAGAGAGAGAGAGATTAACACACTGGCTTAAAAGAAGATAATAATAATAATAATAAAAAGAAATTCCAGAGGATCGGTACAATTTCACCTCATGCAAGGAAGACTTCAGTAAGTGGAGTAAAGAAAATGAGGAAAATGGAAGCAAGAAGAATTACCGACAAAAGAAGAATGGCAAATGAAATTAATGGACTATGCAGAATTAGATAAATTAACAGGAAGGATTCAAAACCTACGGGACCAGAGATTCTTAGAAGACTGGAGTAAATATCTGAACTATCGGAAAAGCAATTGTAATAAACACATTACGCTAATAGGACTGCAAGAAGTTCTGTATAGAGGACTATGTGAAATATTGCAAGGAAGACTATGAAGAGAATTATTAGTTAATGATAATTAAAAGTAATAGAGCAATTGAGAAATGCAGAACAAGTGATAAAGAACAGAAAATCTTCAGAGGTTGTTGACGGAAGTCTAAATTATTGTATAAGATGTTATTTTAAATGATTGTTGGAAATGATATGTTAAAAAAAACTAATAAAAATGTATATAAGAAAAAAGAGAATGAGGAAAAAACATAGGAGGCTTGCAACAGATACTGGGAATGGTTCTTTTGCTTCAACAGACATGGTGAAGGTGGCAGAATCGACTCTTTCTGTCTAATTTGATTCAGCAAGAATGGCTCCAGCCAAAATAAACTCACAAGCAAGCCTGAGGCATCAACCTGAAATGCTAGGGAGAGAACAACTGAATTACCAGTAAATGGCCCTGCGCCCTGACTGGAAGGGATGCCTCCTTACAAACCAAAAAGCAAGACACTAGATGGGGAAGGGGGAATGGTGCATCTAGCTTGCCTACCTTGCTCTGATCTCAGAATAAAGTTATCCATTTATCGGATAATGTAAGGAACATAATTGATATTCTGGAAAAGCTAGAGGTGGACATAAACACTAAGGCTGTTTTGATATTCGTGGACGCGGAGAAAGCCTTTGACAATATTTCTTGGAGTTTTATGAAAAAAAACCTTCAGGGGATGGGGGTGGGTCAAGGTTTTGAAAATGGTATAGGTGCAATTTATTCTGAACAAAAAGCGAAGTTGATTGTGAACAATGTGGTAACGGAAGAATTTAAGATAGAAAAAGGAACACGTCAGGGGTGCCCAATCTCACCTCTACTTTTTATTTCTGTACTGGAGGTTTTGCTGAACATGATTAGAAGGGACCGGATGGTTAAGGGGGTGCAGGTCGGAGCAAAACAATACAAATTGAGAGCTTTCGCAGATGACCTGGTATTAACTTTACAAGAGCCAGAATCTAGTACCAAGAGAGTTCTAGAACTGATTCAAGAATTCGGCCAAGTGGCAGGATTCAAACTGAATAAGTTAAAAACTAAGGTAATAGACAAGAACCTAACACCTCTTGAGAGGGAGAGGTTTCAGAAGGAGACAGGTTTAAATGTGGTTAAGAAAGTGAAATATTTGGGTATAAACATGACAGCTAAAAATGTGAACCTGTTTAAAGATAACTATGAGAAAGTGTGGACAGAAGTGAAAAAAGACTTAGAAATTTGGTCAAATTTGAAACTTTCCTTGTCAGGCCGAATCGCAGTGATAAAGATGAATGTATTGCCTAAAATGTTGTTTTTGTTTCAAACACTACAAATTGTGGACAAGGTAGAATGTTTTAAGAAGTGGCAGAAAGATATATCCAAATTTGTCTGGCAGGGCAAAAAGCCCAGAATAAAATTTAAGATATTAACTGATGCAAAAGAAAGGGGGGGATTTGCCCTGCCAGATTTTAAACTTTACTATGAAGCAGCAGCATTCTGCTGGCTGAAAGATTGGTTACTTCTTGAAAACACAGATATCTTGGATTTGGAAGGTTTTAACAATGCGTTCGGATGGCATGCTTATTTATGGTATGACAAGGTCAAGGTTCATAAGGCATTTAAAAACCATATTGTCAGAAAAACACTGTTAAGTGTCTGGACTAGGTATAAAGATTTATTGGAAAATAAGACGCCTAGGTGGCTATCACCAATGGAAGCCAGAGCTGTGAAAAAACTTAACATGGAAGGAATTTGGCCTAAATATTGTGAAATCTTGGAACAAGAAGGTGACAGATTGAAACTACAGAGTTTTGAAAAGTTGAAAGATAAAGTGAGAGATTGGCTCCATTATTATCAAATTTTGGAGACATTTAATAAAGACAAGAAAATTGGCTTCCAGGTGGAAAAATCTAAACTAGAAACAGAACTGTTAGAATCCAATACAAAAACTTTGTCAAAAATGTATAATCTGCTGTTAAAATGGAATACTGAGGATGAGACGGTTAAATCGGTAATGATTAAGTGGGCTCAAGATGTGGGTCATAATATTATGAGTGTTGACTGGGATCAGTTGTGGGCCACCGGAATGAAATTTACGGCATGTACAGCCTTAAAGGAAAATATCATGAAAATGGTTTATAGGTGGTACCTAACCCCAGTCAAACTTGCAAAAATTTATCATCTGCCCGATAATAAATGTTGGAAATGTAAGGAGACTAAAGGTACATTCTTTCACCTTTGGTGGACGTGCCCAAAGATTAAGGCTTTCTGGGATATGATATATAACGAACTGAAAAAGGTATTTAAGTATACCTTTCGGAAGAAACCAGAGGCCTTTCTCTTGGGCATGGTCGGCCAATTGGTGTCAAAGAAGGACAGAACATTTTTTATGTATGCAACAACAGCAGCAAGAATACTCATCGCAAAGTATTGGAAGACACAAGATTTACCCACTCTGGAAGAATGGCAGATGAAGGTAATAGACTATATGGCACTGGCAGAAATGACTGACAGAATTCGAGACCAGGGGAGAGAGACGGCGAGAGAAGACTGGAAGAAATTTAAAGAATACCTCAAGAAATACTGTAAAATTACTGAATGTTGAATGATATTGATTTTGAAATTAAGTGGTTGTCAGCTGTAACGATTAAGAAAAAGGGAAGAAATTTGAAGATTTAAATAAAGCTAAAGGAGGGGATTTGCTGAAAATATTAATAGAAATTGGAATACAGTAAGGGAAGGTATGAGGAGGTCAGGAAAGTAAGGTTAAGAAAAAAAGGGAAATGAAATTATACTTGTTCTGTTTTCTGTATGTTTTTTTTTCTTTGTTTGTTTTATTTCTTTGTTTGTCTTTATGATTGAAAATCTAATAAAATTTCTTTTAAAAAAAAACAGAATAAAGTTATCCAGGAGTCTGTCACTAACAGATAGGTGTGAATAAAGGAATCCCAAATCACGACCCCCTCCTCACATGTACACACACCGCCATGTGCACATGCACGGCCAACTTTGCCACTGCCAAGCTAATAGGCACAACAGTCAGCTCCACCAGCTGGTCAGAATCGACACAGAAAGAGGCCAGGGTGAGCCACACAATAGAGAGGAAATGCTCTTGTCCAGCGGGTGCTTCCCCTTCCCCCTCTCAAGCTTTTCGCGCATTGTTCCCAGCACAGGACCCACACAAGCAACAGCTTTGAAAATCCTTGCCAAAGCAGCTTGACTTAGGGAGGATGGCCAGAGGCACAGACAGGCAGGCAGACAGTGTCAGGCCAGGTGTGTTTTTTCCTGGAGAGCACGTAAAATCTACCATCCTGTAGATTTCCACATCAGGCACAGCTGATACATAACCACAACAAAACCTGTTTGAATACCCAGAACTCCCTAACTCACCACCCCCCACTGAAATCTTCTGTGTCTTCAAAACAGCAGGTTACTGAGTGCCCCAGAGCAGCACCCCAGATCACCAGACTGAAAATAGCCACAGCAGTGCTTACAGCTTCACGCGGACCCCCAGAGGGAGATCCAGCCATACCAAGCCAAGTTTGATCCCTGCATTGCAAGGGGGTTGGATAAATGACCCTTGGGGTCCCTTCCAACTCTTAAAGGTAAAGGTAAAGGGACCCCTGACCATTAGGTCCAGTCATGGAGGACTTTGGGTTTGCGTCGCTCATCTCGCTTTACTGGCTGAGGGAGATGGCGTACTGCTTCCGAGTCATGTGGCCAGCATGACTAAGCCGCTTCTGGCGAACCAGAGCAGCGCACGGAAACGCCATATTTCTTCCCGCTGGAGTGGTACCTATTTATCTACTTGCAGTTTGACGTGCTTTCAAACTGCTAGGTTAGCAGGAGCAGGGACCGAGCAATGGGAGCTCACCCCGTCATGGGGATTCGAACCGCTGACCTTCTGATCGGCAAGTCCTAGGCTCTGTGGTTTAACTCACAGCGCCACCCGTGATTCTTTAATTCCATGGGGAGGGTAGCCTTTTATCACCAGGGTTTGACCATTGATTCCAAAGGCTTTTGGTTCAAAAAGAATCTATCCTGAAGACGAGGAAAAGAGAGCCATCCTTTCTATAACCTCAGGTGCTCTGTTGTGAGTGTGTGTAAGTTCCTCTGGGAGCCCTTCTGAATGAATGAATGAATGAATGAATGAAATGTCCAGATGCATCCCTGACCTTTGCTTGCCCACTCTCAGCTCTCCAAGGTCCCCCTTGCTGCCTCAAAAGATGCTGCCCTCTATGTCTGATACTACCTCCCAGAACACCTACACAACAAGTCCACCTCTCTTCCTTCTTTCTAATCCCTCCACATAGCACAATTTCTCCATGAAGCCTTTGGCACAGCCCCCTAATGTCACATTTATTAATTTAAAGCATTTTACTCTGCTCTTCCGATTGAAAAAAGCTCCCGTTGTAACTAAGCCTGTGTAACTGCACATTCCTGCCCAGTTTCCTTCCCTTTCACCCTCCCAGTGTCACATTTAAATGAGAATCCTTTTAAGGCAGGGGCCTGACCATAAATAGCAAATAGCTAATTATACCTCCAAACTGCAGCCACCTCAACTAGAGGGTCTTGCAGAGGCGAAAACAGTGGTTCCCAAAGTGGGGAGGGGGTGTTCCGGGGGGGGAGCAAAGAGGCAACTGAGAGGCAGGGGCCCCTGGAGGTGTCATTGCCCATCAGCCTCTGAAAAGCTGGCATCACTGGATCAAGTTCATTAACACTGCTGAATTAATCAAACTAAGTAGTTTAAATTGAATTTTGATTAAATGTGCAACTGATTGTCACTGTTTTGAATTTTACTGCGTTATTATCTTCCTGAGTGGGTTGTGCAAACTTCCATTCTGAAATATTGTTTTTATATGTTAAGGAGCACTGCGTGCAGATGAGTTTATGGCATGAAAAAGCTTGGGATTCTATGATTCTAAGTTCCCACACCTCATAACAGGAGGGTTTGGGGTGTCACCGTCTTAAGAGCACCATGAGTCATTTCTTCTTCTTGACAAGGCAGAAGCACGAAAGAGAAGGCACTTCCCCAATTTCGTTATTTATTATCTCAGTCGTTCCACGGTTCATTGCGGTCACGGCCCTGATTGCAGCTAGCTGAATAAGGTTACCGACACAAACTGTGCCACTTCACTTATATGAATTAACATGGGTGGCGCTGTTGGTTAAACCACAGAGCCTAGGGCTTGCCGATCAGAAGGTCGGCAAATCCCCACGACAGGGTGAGCTCCCGTTGCTTGGTCCCTGCTCCTGCCAACCTAGCAGTTCGAAAGCGCGTCAAAGTGCAAGTAGATAAATAGGTACCACTTCAGCGGGAAGATAAATGGCGTTTCCGTGCACTGCTCTGGTTCGCCAGAAGCGGCTTAGTCATGCTGGCCACATGACCCGGGAGCTGTACGCTGGCTCCCTCAGCCAATAAAGCGAGATGAGCGCCGCAACCCCAGAGTCAGCCACGACTGGACCTAATGGTCAGGGGTCCCTTTACCTTTACCCACTGGCCACAAATATTCTTCCTTGGAATCATAGAACTGCAGAGTTGAAAGGGACTCCGAGGGACATCTAGTCCAAGCCCCTGTAATGCAGGAAGCTCAACTCAAGCATTCATGAAGATGGCCATCCAAGGAAGGGGAGTCCACAACTTCCCGACTCCCGGATTAGTCTGTTCCACTGTCGAACAGCTCTTTTCATCAGAAAGTTCTTCCTGATGTTTAGTCGGAATCTCCTTTCTTGTAACTTGAGGCCATTAGTTTGTCTCCTACCTTCCGGGCAGGAGAAAGCCATCTTGTTCCCTCTTCTTCCCTTTAGATATTTGAAGATGGCTGTCATATCTCCTCTCAGTCTCATCTTCTTCAGGCTAAACATACCTAACTTCCTCAACCGTTCCTCAAAGGCTTGGTTTCCACACCCTTGATCATTTTGATCGCCCTCCTCCAAGTCATGCATAAAGACATTGACCAACCATGGGCCCAGGACAGAACCCTGCGGCACCTCACTTGTCACTTTTTCCCAGGAGGATGAGGATCTTGTTCAGCTTTAGCTCTCAGCTTCCTCTTAAAAACTGAGAGCCACTCCAGTCAGACCAGAGTCATGCCCTTGATTCCTAGAAGGGAAGGAGTCACCAAAGACTAAGAGTCTGTCTGCAAATCACACTCTCAGACCTAGAAAGGCCTCAGGTCCCAGACTCAACTGGTTGGGATTTCTTGCAGATGAGGGAAAGGCACTCACTCGATTATTATTTCTTCATAATAATAATAATAATTTATTTATACCCTGCCCATCTGGTTGTGTTTCCCCAGCCACTTTGGGTGGCTCCCAACAGAATATTAAAAACATGATAAAACATCAAACATTAAAAACTTCCCAATACAGGGCTGCCTTCAGATGTCTTCTGAAAGTCAGATAGTTGTTTATTTCCTTGATGTCTGATGGGAGGGTGTTCCACAGGGCGGGTGCCACTACCAAAAAGGCCCTCTGCCTGGTTCCCTGTAACCTCACTTCTCGCAGTGAGGGAACTTCCAATGGAAGCTGACCAGCCACCACTGATTCAATGAACTTGCCCATCCCTCTCAAAATGTTTTTTTACATCTCTAGGTCTGTGTAAGTGTCTATAATTCATGTACAGTGAATGCATTTGATAACCAACAGCCAGTTCATTTTTTGTAGTTATGGGGAAGGTTCCACATGATTAGGAAGTATCCTGGCAATACTGTAAGTTACTACGACTTTAGTGAATTGTATTGATTGTGTTGATGAATGGGATGCTGTTGTTGTTTGCTTTACATATGTGGGTGGCACTGTGGTCTAAACCACTGAGCCTCTTGGGCTTGCCAATTGGAAGACTGGCGGTTTGAATCCCCGCGACGGAGTGAGCTCCTGCCAACCTAGCAGTTTGAAAGCACACCAGTGCAAGTAGATAAATAGGTATTACTGCGGCGGGAAGGTAAATGGCGTTTCTGTGCGCTCTGGCTTCCGTCACGGTGTTCCGCTGCGCCAAAAGCAGTTTAGTCATGCTGGCCACGTGACCCGGAAAACTATCTGCGGACAAACGCTGGCTCCATCGCCCTGAAAGTGAGATGAGCGCCGCAACCCCATAGTCACCTTTGACTAGACTTAACCATCCAGGGGTCCTTTACCTTTTACCTTCACCTATTGTGTTTGATATTACAGTGTTTGCAGTGTTCTTCCAACTTTACAATTCTCAGATTCCTGTGTGCCACTTTTGAGCTCAGCGTTTGTTATTGAGAAAGTGGGATGCCAATTTAAAATCCACTCTACTCAATTATGCCATGGGGCGAATTCGGGGCCATATCATTACTAGCAGTTTCTGAATGTTGTCCAATTCCCTTCAACCTGCAAAAGTTGTGCAGCTCTTGGGTGGTGATAACTTTGTGTGGGGGGTTTGGCTTGGTGTTGTGTTGGGGGGGCGGGACAGAGGGACACACACACACACACACACCTTGCAGTGTCAGGTAAGGATACTGCTCCACAACTCTGACCAAAAACTAAAGCTGGAATTTGGCACATGGAAACCCCACAGCGGCAGGGCCGGATTTAGGTTTGATGAGTCCCTAAACTACTGAAGGTAATGGGGCCCTTTATATGTCCAGCTGTCCTTTGTCAACAACAAATTGTCGCTGTTTTTTGTGTTGAATATATGCTATATGGTCATTTATGGACCTAATAGTAATTTATGGTAATTTATGGGCCCTAACCCTAAAGCCATCTGCACAGAACAAAATACGTATTTTATCAAAGTAATTGTTGAACTGAAATACAATTAAGAAGTATATTAAAACACTGTTGCTGTATGTAGGTTTTGTTTTATTTGTTTTATTTGTTTTTATCTTATATTTTGGAAATGTACATACGGGGGGGGGGGTGTTTTTTTTTGGGGGGGGGGGAAAGAGAGTGGGGCCCTAAGCCATAGCTTAACTTATACGTAAATCCGGCAGTGCACGGCGGCGAGTCGAGCCGCGAAGTTCCCCTCCCAAGTCCGGAGACCAGGAAACGGCGCGCTCGGTGGGAAAGGAAACGCGGCCGCCCACGGCGCGTCCGCCGAAGCCCATCTATGGTAGCAGAGAGCCAGCTCCGTTTTGTGCGCCTGGAAAAGGACAGGCGGCCCAGAAGCCTAAACCCTTCACTAAACAGAAAGAAACCCAGAGACGTACCTTTCCTCCTTCGGGTGCGTGAGGCGGGCGGCCAGGAGGAGCAAGGCGCCTCTGAAGGAGCGCGGCTCCCAGGCAAGCCCCACCTTTGCAAAGGTGGGGACCGCGGAACTCCCCGCCCCGAGGGCGCCCGGAGGCGGGTTCCCGGTTCCCGCCGAGCTCTTTTGGAAGCGATTACGACCGCGCAGCGCCTCCCCGCGAGGCCCGGGCGCCGCGCTCGTCGTTCCTGCCCGCCGTCGAGCCGCGCCTGCTGCCTCCTCCCCGCGGCTACCTGCAGCCGGGGAGGGGCTTCCCCGGGCGCGCCTCGCCTTCCGACCTCGCCACCTGCTGAACTCGGGCGGCGGCTCTCCTCCAGACCTCGCCGGGCCCGTCCGAAGCGGCAAACCCGCTGCGCTCCTGGGCGCGATAGGAAGGCGCGGAGCCGCGGAAAGGGGCCTGGAATGTCCCTCCGCCGGAGGGGGGGGAACCTCCTAGTTATGCTTCACAATTATGGAATGAACTTGAGTAAAATAGTGCCGGGGGGGGGGGCAGGTAAACCCCGCCCTGCATAATCGATCTCAAGACGCAGCGCGACGCACTATTGGAATGGCAATGCCAATCAACTTTTGGGGGGGACCCGAAGGGACCTCAGCCCCTAGGCAGGGCCGGATTGAGGTTGGATGAGGCCCTAAGCTACTGAAGGTAATGGGGCCCTTTATATGTCCAGCTGTCCTTTGTCAACAACAAATTGTCGCTGTTTTTTTGTGTTGAATATATGCTATAGGGTCATTTATGGACCTAATGGGTATAAGCTATTTGCACATAACAAAATATGTATTTTATCAAAGTAATTGTTGAACTGAAATACAATTAAGAAGAAGTATAATCATAGTGAAATACAATTAAGAAATATATTGATAGTGAAATAATTATTAAGCTCTAACTTAAAATGATTTTTTATTCATAACATAATAATGCAAACACATTGGCAATAACAAAAGTTCCTGTGGAAAAACAATTTACAAGGACTCATAATCTAGTTTCTAGAAACTTGCTATAACATGAAATAATAATTGTAGGTTTTATTTTATTTGTCTTTTATCCTATATTTTGAAAATGTACATCCAAGTTTTTTTCTTTAAAATTTTTGGGGGGCCCCAAGAGAGTGGGGCCCTAAGCTATAGCTTCTTTAGCTTATACAGTACGTAAATCTGGCACTGCCCCTAAGAGTTGGCTCCTGTGCTTCACATACCTGTATTTGTCAGCATCCTTCCTAAAATGTGGTGCCCAGAACTGGGCACAGTATTTCAGCCTCCGCCTCTTCCCTGACACCCTCCAGAACTTGGCACCCTGGTGCCCCACGCCACTTGCCTTTATGGGCAAGACACCCCTGGTCACGACACACTGGTTGAAAACCCCTGTTCTAAGGCCTGGGGTGCCTTGAATGATGGTCAGGAGTGCCATGAGCAACACTGGCCTCTGTCCCTCTTTCCTTCCTTCCCTCCCTCTGATGCCCTTTCCCATCATCGGCCTCCCAAAGGCTGGCACAGCTGTTTGTTGCAGCAGCCTTGGCTACAAGCTCTGCAGGCAAATGGTGCCTCTGGGGCTGGTCAGGGGGTGCTGGTTGCCAGGAGCTGAAGCAGCCTCAGAGTAAGCAAGCGGGCGAGGGAACCCAGCCAGTCCACCAGCCCTTGCTGTCGGGAATGGAAAGACAAGTGGGAGGCCAGGCAGAAAGGTGCTGCACTGGCCTTGTGAACCCTGCCTGGGAGATGAGTGCCCAGTGCTGAAAGGGAGCCTTTCCGCCTTGCAGGCCCGACAGCGCCCGCTGCTGCCTCCCCAGGTAAGGTGCTGGCCTCATGTTCACCTTTGGCCGGTCTTCATTGGGCCACTAAGGCTGGGTGCATCCTCTGCCCAGGCCCGTGTGAGGCATTGTGAGGAGGCATCTCTCTTTGGGGCAGGAGGGGCAGCTCAGAGAGCAGAAGCGGCTGCCCGGAGGACTCCCAAGGAGAGGAGACTGCCAGGCTGCCAAAGGAGGGTGTTCAAAAAGGGGTGAGAAGCTGCCAGCTCTGCAGGTAATGGGTGGCATAGCTGGGCTCCTGAGCCTCACAGGGGTGCCGCAGAAAGAATGGACTTGGTCAAGGGAGCCGTGGACTCAAAAAGGTTGGAAACCTCCGCTGTGTATAATAATATATTCCTCAAACTGATGAAAAAGTAAATATTAAAGATTGACCAGAACAAGAGCTCAGCTTCCCGCCTTACAAGGATATGAAGTATTCCCCAGCTCTTTAAAGCTGAGATCTGCTCAAACGGGCCACTGCATGCCTAGTGTTTGAACCTAGAAACACAGCAGTAGTTCTTATTGGTCCTGGTTCTGCTTGAACCCAGCCCACTTTCACATATGCCAGTGTTATCACAAATACTGATTCACTCCCACCTTGCCCTTTCAAGCTATTGCATCCTCTTGTGTTTTGAATACTTCCGCTCTGATGACTCAGTCCTGGAGAATGTCTTCGCCTGAATACTTAGAATATTTTTCTTAAACTCTGGTATACATTGCTGTATTGAAGGCTTCAGTAAGATCTTGCTGCTTTATAAGGAACTACCAAAAGGAAGGTGCTCTTTTGATCTCACCCATTGCAAGTCAGATTTGAATAATTCTTGAACATGAGGTACACATTCACGTTAAGCGCAGCTCACATTTCCACTGAGGCTGTTTTTCAAAAGGAGAAATCCTGCTAAATCAGCTGTTTGGTATGGAGTGGGGAGGTAGAACTGAACCCAGTCTCTTGGTAAGCTGAGCAGCTGATTGCAATATTTTATCTTTTTTACTTATTTTCAATACATTTTTTTATCAACTGGTGGGCTGCGTCTTTTATTATTTATTTGTTTCAAATATTCATAGAGTGCTTTTCTGTTTAAAGTAATACCCAAAAGCAGTTCACAGCCGAAGCAACTAATTTTTTAAAAAAAGCTGCCACAGACAAGAAATAAATAAATAAATAAATAAAGGAGATCAATAAATCAGAATAGCAACTAAAAGACTATTCAGCAATATTGTGTGCTATGAAGAGCCACTTATAAACCACCGCAGTCCAGAGCCTCATAGCTGTACTTGACCATTGTCCATTGTTAATTTCCACCTTCTTAAAATACCAAGAGGCTCCTTCTCAGCTCAGAAACTGGATGCTTAAGGCAATATCCATTTAAAACCAAATTTCAAAGAACACTTAAGTATGCAGATTTTGGCAATAAAAGGGAAAAGTAGTTTAGAAAGGCAGAAAGCTCACAAAGGAGTGGAGAAATCGATAACTTGATAATTTTGACAGGAGAGTCTGAGTGGCTAGGGAGACTTAACTTCCATGTTAAGCAGTATATTAATTCTCTAAAATGAATAAATAATCAATAATTTGGAAGCTTAGGGGCTTTCCATTCCCATGGACTTATTGTAGGGCCTTACACAAATCACCTTGCTTCAGTTTCCATCCTATAAATGCAGTGGAAGTAAGGGCAAGCAATAAAATATTATAAATTGCATTTGCATATTTGCCAGGCTTATTCCACAAGTGGCTGGGTGGGAACACAGCAGAAAGTTTGTTTGTTTTTCTGGAAAAGGTTAGGATTGGTTTAGATGGCACAAAAGCTCTTTTCAAACTCCTGGACCACTCTTCTGAGTTTGACTTGTGAGCAACAAATTATGCATTTGTTCTGTGAAATGTAGCAAGAACACAGCACAGCCTCAGGGGTTTTTTTGGGGGGGGGTGCTACCCAAAGCAGTTGCACTGCACCATCCAGAATGCTGGCTGGAGCCCCCACATTCAGCCCCTCCCCCAGTGCCCCTGAAAATAAGGCTGTTCTAAGTAGCGACATTCGTTGCCTTCTGCATCCTGTAAGCAGAAAAATGTGAATGTCAGCTGAAGCTACAGGCCATTTGCAGATCCCAGATTAAGTGGATGAGGCTGGTTTATTGCCAGCTGCCAAGATTGCATTTTATGGAGCAAAACGACCTCTTGTGGGTGCATTTGGTAAAAGGGGGAAGTTTGGTTTGAGAGGAATGCTCCAGTTCTGGCACTCCAGGGCAGGGGTCAGCAAACCTTTCCAGCAGGGGGCTGGTCCACTGCCCCTCAGACCTTGTGGAGTGGGGGGGCTGGACTATATTTTGAAAAAATAATAATGAATGAATTTCTGTGCCCCACAAATAACCCAGAGATGCATTTTAAATAAAAGGACACATTCTACTCATGTAAAAACACGCTGATTCCCAGACTGTCCGCAGACCGGATTTAGAAGGTAATTGGGCCGGATCCGGCCCCCGGGCCTTCATTTGCCTACCCATGCTCTAGGCTCTGAGGTCTTGCTGTTTTCTTTTTCTTTTTTATTGAATTATGTTGCATACACAAACAATTAGAACAAAACTTACAGTTGTCAAACAGATTAAGTAAATAAATAAAAAATTAATAAGGAAAAGTAAAATTATAGAAGAAAAAAGGAAGAAGTATAAAAGAGAAGAAAAGGAGAGGGAAAAGAATATATATGGATATATAACTAGGATATCAGTAAATCACTCATTGTTAGACTAATATTTTACAAACAGATTGTTAAATTAAAACACAGAGAACTACATACAAAACTACCTACAAAACAACAAATAAAGACTTCCGCCAATACCACAGCAGTTCATTGTTCTTAGTAAAGATACTTTCCTGTATTTCAATTGGTTCCTCATCTTGGTATCAGGACACTATTGCTTTTGCAGTGTTATTCTAGGCACAACCAGATCTTAGGTGCTGAACCTTGATTTATCAGGTAGTTGTTTAAATGATCCCATTCTTTCTTAACTATTGTATTAGATTTGTCTCCTAATACACCTGTTAGCTTCGCGAGTTCCAATTACAGTGGTACCTTGGGTTACATATGCTTCAGGTTACATACGCTTCAGGTTACAGACTCCACTAACCCAGAAATATTACCTCGGGTTAAGAACTTTGCTTCAGGATGAGAACAGAAATCGTGCAGCAGCAGCAGCAGCAGGAGGCCCCATTAGCTAAAGTGGTGCTTCAGGTTAAGAACAGTTTCAGGTTAAGAACAGACCTCAAGAACGAATTAAGTTCTTAACCCAAGGTACCATTGTACTCAGTCAGCTTGCATAACCATTCTTTGGTGGGTATATGATTTTCTTTCCAATATTTAGCCACCAAGACCTTACCACCAGGTAAAGGACCCCTGACAGTTAAGTCCAGTCGTGAACGACTCTGGGGTTGCGGAGCTCATCTTGCTTTACTGGCCGAGGGAGCCGACGTTTGTCCGCGGACAGTTTTTCCGTGTCATGTGGCCAACATGACTAAGCCGCTTCTGGCGAAACCAGAGCAGCGCACGGAAATGCCGTTTACCTTCCCGCCGGAGCGGTACCTATTTATCTAGTTGCACAGGCATGCTTTCGAACTACTAGGTTGGTAGAAGCTGGGACCGAACAACGGGAGCTCACCCCGTCGCGGGGATTCGAACTGCCGACCTTCCGAATGGCAAGCCCTAGGCTCAGTGGTTTAGACCGCAACGCCACCCGCATCCCTCTTAGTACCTACTCCCTGCTTAATTGCATCACTCTGTGAGCACTGATCATAACTTTCATGAAATTTATTTACTGTTTGTTGTCGAAAACTTCAGGAGAACTCTGGTTGGATTGCAGCATTACTTTGCTCCCCTGGGGGCGATTGTGGCAGGTGCTGTTCTGGCCTTAATTAATTTCCCTCTCATGTGATGAAAATGTTCTATAGATGGTATATAACACCAGTAAAATTGGCAAAAATGTTTAAGACGTCTAATAAGTGTTGGAAATGTAAAGAAAAAGAGGGAACGTTTTTTCATTTATGGTGGGATTGTAAGAAAGTTAAAAGTTTCTGGGAGATGATATATAACGAGCTGAAAAAGCTGTTAAAGTATACATTTGTAAAGAAACCAGAAGCTTTTCTTTTGGGGATTACAGGAAAAGAGATAAGAAGAAAAGACTGTAAACTCTTTCAATATGCTGTTACAGCTGCAAGGATTTTACTGGCCCAGAAATAGAAACAAGAGGAAATAACAACGATAGAAGATTGGAGATCGAAACTGACCGACTATGCAGAATTGGACAAGCTAACTGGGAAAATCAGATATCTTAAAGACCAAAAGTTCATCGAAGACTGGGGGGAATTTGTAGAATATCTGGAAAACATATGCGATGTGCAAACAACGTTAGTGGGATTTAAAGAAGCATTGTGAAATCTAAGAGGTATTGTCAAAACAATAGATGTGGGAGGGAAGACTAAAGACAATACTAAAGGAGAAGGAATGTGTAACTAAGAGGTACAGATGGATGATTGTCAGAGAAGCCGAAGGAAGTTCGAAAAGAGAGAATTTGTTTGTTAAAAATTGGATAAAATTGTTTGTGTTGTAAAACAATAAAAAATTATTATAAAAAAATAATAATTAATTTCCCTCTCAAGGATACTGAGGCAATGCAAACTACAAAGATGTGCCATGCTCTTAATAATTCCCAATTTATGCAGTTTTCTATAGGCTAAGTTAATGTTATTTATTGTGTTACAGGTTTGCATGCATGCCACAATGGACATGCCTTTCTTATAATTGTTCTCTCTGTTTTATAAGCATTATAAAATGAAATAATAAAAAGCTTTACAAAGAATAAAAACTTTGTACACTGCCTGCGCTAGATGCGATCTAAGACAGCAGAAAATAAATTAGCTGCTGAAGCAGAGAAACTGAATGAGGATGTTGAAAATTTGTCACTGAAAATTAAACAGGAAACATGAAACTGCTACCACACAATGAATGACCTCAAGAACAGTGTGCCGGTGTGTTGTAAGTGACAGAAAGGCAGCTAAAATAGGAGAATAAGCATCATGTTGAAATAAGTCTTAAGTTTAGAAAAGCAAAATAATGAGATCTGCAAAGAACATGGGGTTTGGGGAAAAGAAAAGGCCCCGGAAGTATTGGAGATGCAAGAAATGATGGCTAGACATACACAAGAACTTGTGGGGCAAGAGAATGAAAAATAAGAGCCTGGAGAACAAATAGCCTGTGTGAACAAGAAGCTGTAAGTGAGATATGACAGGCACCAACAATTTTTGTTCGCTACAGCTGCAGGGCTCAGCATGACATCCAAAAAAAAGTCATCTGGTCGTTCATTTGGCTGGAGTCTGGACAGTGAGACTTCTTTCTGTAAGTTGCTCTCTGTAGGCTGCTACACTAGAGCAAATTAAAGGTTTATGTCTGCAAAGTTTATTCAGATGCCACATTGGTTTACAACAACTAGCAAGAGTTTCCTATCGTATTATGATGATATTGTTAGATTGCAAACTTTTTCCAAAAGGGGTTTGTTTCCCGTTGCAAATAACCCTTTCAGTCATTGCCATCTTTTGAACCAGGGGTCTTGCAACTTTTCAGCCCTTTTTAGGGAAGCTTTTAATGTTTAATAAACTATTGTATTTTAATATTCTGTTAGAAGCCGCCCAGAGTGGCTGGGGAAACCCTGCCAGATGGGCGGGGTAAAAATAATAAATTATTATTATTATTATTATTATTATTATTATTATTATTAGCCACTAACAACTGTCTGATCTCTTGAAATGAATTGGTGATGATGTTTAGGTCCATCATGCCAAGATTAAGCGTCCTGAGCAGATTTCGGCAGATTCCCTCCTTTTCAATATGCACAAAAGGATAGTCAGGTTGATTTATATGTGGCCAGTTGGCAAATCAATGATCTTTTAAGGGTTAGAAAGAAAGGCAGGGTCATTTTTAAAATCTAAAACCTTTTCGGGCTAAAATCTCTGCTTAACCTCACAAGAAGCAGCTATTGAGATATCACAGGAGACAACTCCTAAGGACCGAGTTCCTTTCGCCACCCCAATAAAATATTTGAGGGGGCCTGGCCCTCCCAAAGTTGATGAGCATTGCCATTCGAATGGTGTGAGTGTGCCGTGTTATTTGATCAATTATGCAGGGTGGGGCTTACCTGGGCCCCCTCAATATTTAATTCAAGTTGGCACTCCTGTGATCATATCAAGGTTGTGCAAGGACCCTTTAAACAGCAGCTCAGCCAACCACCTTTCCCTTCTGTCTGTCCTCTATGAGGTCATGCGTGCTCAACAATGAAGGCCATGACATATAGCTGCTCAGATGTTCTCATTTCCAACTGACTGTTTTAGAGAGCTCAGAGGAAAGATCTGTGGTTTTCTTGACTTGTTCATGTTGCTTTTCTTGTTTGGTTCTTTTAAAAAATATTTAGAATTCGAGTTAGCTAGCCAGCCAGTTCTGTCGTTTGTTGAGTTTTTCATACACACACATGCAGATTTTAGGATGGATAAGGATGTTAATGGTAAGATTATTCATTTACTATGTCTGGGCAGAGCCCTTTTTGAAGTCAGAGACCAGGTATAATGATATTTGTAGTATATTTTCTCCATACCAATGGTATGAAGATGCTAGTTGGGGGGGGAGCACAAAAAATGTTGGGGCCACTTGGTAAGGGGAAGGGATGAGCCCTCTCCTTAAGATCTTCAGGTCAGGAGAGGATCTTCACCGGGACCAGCCCACCCATGAGGCGGCCTGAAGCAATTTCCTCGGGCACAGAAGCCCAAGAAGCCGTCCCCGTGCAGGAACCCTGCCAAGAGTTTGCCGAAACCTCGCAAGAGGTCACCAGAACCTGCCGTGGTCACGTCTGCTTTGCCGCCACACAACCAGGTAAGAAGAGATGCTTTGGCGGGAGTGGGGTGGCATGGCAGCAGAGTGGGGTAGCACCTGAGGCAAAATGGGATGCCATGTCCCTGCTCTTCACCATGTTCCCACGGTACTGGAAAGCGCAGCTGCAGAGCCGTCCTTCCCATAGGACTTAGTGGTGCGTTGCGCCAGGGCGTGGCCACTCAGGGGCGCCCCAGCAAGTGGGGGAGCTGCGCGGCTTTGCCAGCGGCCTCCCCTTTCTCTGCATGCCCACCAGCTGCGCCCCGCCAACCATAAGGCTGGTGGGCATGTAGCTTCCCTCCCAAGCCTCCTTGGGAGGAGAGCGATCCCCGTAGAGGCTTGGGAGGCTTAGGATGGAAGGTGCGCCCCGCCAACCATGTGGCTGGCAGGTGCACAGCTTCTCTCCCAAGCCTCTACGAGGATTGCTCTCCTCACGAGGAGGCTTGGGAGGGGTGCAACTTCACTCCCAAGCCTCTACGGGGATCGCTCTCCCGCAGCGGCATGGGGGAGAGTTGCACCTCCCCCCGATGGCTGGCAGTGTGCAGCTATGGCCACCCCAACACTATCTGTGGTAATTTGAGGGTGCTGGGTGGATATTTGCACCCCGGCACCGCATCTGCTAAAGACGGCCCTGCACAGCTGGTTGGCTGAGCCTTTTCTATGACCACCAAACCCAAGACAGTGGAACTCCCTGCCTCAGGAGAGCCATTCAGCTCCCTCTCTCTCTTGACCTTTCATCAGGATTCGGCTGCTTCATGATTTCATACCTTTTTTTGCTTGTCCTCTTGGTTATTTTATTATTTTGTTGTTTGCTCTCTGTGAAAAAAACAGGTGAAAAAAGTATTTAAATAAAATGAATGTTACTTGCCCCTAAGGGCTTCAAGATCCAGCCCGGTCTTCAGACTTTGTATTTTTTTTTTAAATGTGTATGCTGCCAAGAGAGACAACCTGAAATATTTTGGTTCCTGGCTTTGTACCCCAAAATTTGTCTACTAAGGCACACCACCTTAGCTGGGCCTTGTCAGAAAACAGCTCTCCCCATGGCTGCTGCTAGAAAAGAGAGGCCTTTGTAGCACCCTGAACTCCTGGCAAAGAATTGAGCAAAGTTGAGTGAAAGCTGGGCTTTTTTGCTTCTTCTTTGGCACCTCCTCCTCCGGGGTGGGGTGAGGAAGTTCCCCAGCCCCCACACCAGCCCTTTTCTCTCTCTCTGTGGTCTGATGTCAGTTGCAAAAGAGGAAGCTGTCGCCTGTTGCAGTTTCGCAGCCGCCAGGAAGGGTGCTGCTGGTGGTAGTGGAAAGCAGCCCAGGCACAGCACCCAGGAGCAGCCCCTTGGGTGTTGGTGGTGGTGAGAATGGAGCTGTGGAAGCAATGCGCCCGCTGGCTCATCCAGTGCCGGGTGCTGCCCCCCAACCACAGAGTGACCTGGGAGGGTGCCCAGGTCTGCGACTTGGCCCAAGCCTTGCGCGATGGCGTCCTACTCTGCCAGCTCCTCAACAACCTCACAGCTCATGCTGTCAACTTGCGGGAGATCAACTTGCGCCCCCAAATGTCCCAGGTAAGCAACGAGGCAAGGGAAAGAGGGTCATGTCACTTGAGCCAGCAAGGTCTTTGTGTCTGCGTCGCTGTGGAGAAAGAGCAGGGTGGAAGCACAGTCTCTCGCAACCACAAATTCTTCAGTGGAGCTTGTGAAGCTAGCCCTGGTCGCTGAGGGGATCTACAGCTTTTGGACATCCCTGTGGACGTTTGTGTGTCAGGATTTGGGGTTTTAGCCTCTGAATAATTTGGGGTAGAGAGAGGCAGGTGTCAGAGGAGCTAGGCAGCAAGAACAAGAGTAAAGAGCAAGGGAATCGAGTGTGGTATTTATGATTTATGCCACCAACATATGCGAGCTGTGATAGCAGGAAGGGAGAGCATGTGATGAAGCGCACCACCCATCAGCGGGAGCATGAAATCCACCTCGTATTTGTACGCCGAATCTGGTGGGGAAAGGGTTAAGCTACCTCTGAGGAAGTAATTGCTGTGTGATCTTGCATGTGTGGGTGGGGAAGTATTGCTCTGCCTGTAGCTGCTGTGCAAAGCAAGGATGGGGAGGGGTTTCAAGGTGCACAGTGGTGTGGGACAGATGTGTAGATTTCGCTTTGACTGTGAGACAGGAGGGCTGATGCCTCTGCTGGTGTATGTGCATGCGTAGAGATGAGGTGAAATCGGCTGGTGGAAATAAGGAGGAAGCACGGAAAGGGGTTATGCAAGAGTGATGTGGGACATATACATATGGAAAGGCACAGGCCTAACCTAAGGCGAGGTTGCATGACCGGCATGTGAGCAGCCATGGCTGCAGGCAGCTGATATGGTCCGAGAGAGGCTCTGTGGCCACTCAAGTCAAGATGTAAGAAGGGAATGTATACAGACCTGTGTGTAGATCGTATACGAGACTAAATTGAGCGTGGTTCCTTTGAATGTTAGGCCCTTGCTGGTGAATTTTTCATCATAAAATGCAAACTCTGAAATCAGAAACCTTGATGAGAATAAGGGGTGCTCATTTTGACCATGACAGTTAACTTCTTGTACAGTTAGGTGGTGTGTTTTTTTTCTTCAAAAAAGGAAAACTTCTGCAATTGATAAGACATACCAAAATGACAGCAGGTGATATTTGGCAGGAAGGAAATTGAGGGAGAATCCTTTGTGGGCTTAGGTCTTCAAAGTATGAGGTCTCACCTGTAGAAGCACCACCCAGACCTTATTCGATTTAGCAGATGCTGCCTTCGCCTTCTGAAGCATTTCCCAAGCACAACAGGTTGAAACTTGCTGTTTGTTTAGAAATGGAGAGAGCTCATATTTCTGAGAACTCTGTAAACTTTGTGGGCAAGTGGCAATTGTAGTGGGTGAGGCGGGGGAGACATTTTGTGTCAAGGAAGAAAGCTTGGTTTTGCTTAGGCAAATTTCTCTTTTGTGTATGGGAGCACAGTCTCATATCTCTCATCATGGCAGTGTAGCCTACAGGGAAGAGAATTTTCCTGCAGCCATTTCCTCTTGGCTCTTATTGTACATGGCCTGACTTGCCTGGCATTTAGCGAGTTGTATTTGTCTGACATTGTTTCTCAAACTGTTTGAATTCGAGCTGCACACCATACATTTAAAGCGCATGACTTCCTGCAAAGAATTGTGGGAACTGTAGTTTTCCTCTCACAGAGGTACAAATCCCAGCACCCCTCACAATCAACAGTTTTCAGGATTCATGGGGGTGGGGGGAGCCCATGTACTTTAAATGTGCATTTGGATGAGTTTTAAATGTACATTGTGGAACTGCCCATATTCTGCTCTCTCCCCAACAAGTATATGAACCCGACTGTTCAGTGAGATCTGGCGAGTTGAGTGCGGCCACTTGCACATCACACACCAAAAAAAAAAAAAACCCAGGGGAAGAAGTACTGGTCAAAAAGAGGGCAGATTTACATAATTATTTGCATATGTTAACTTGCATGTGCATAGGCAGAAGTAGAACTAATTATTGTAAATTTAAATACAATGCATCTAACTAAAGTAGAGAAGACTGTGACCAGGTGACCTGGTTAGCCCAGGTGCTAACAGCTGATGGGCTATTTATTTTTTCTTCTTCTTTTCAAATAATCTTTATTAGTTTTTCAATTAGATACTCCACATACACATATTGTATTACATTTTACATTTATACTTGCTCTTCAGACCTGACCTCCTTCCTTCCTTCTTCTGGTTTTTTATATCACATATAATTTTATCACATTACTTTCTTCCATTTTATATATTTTTATTCATTTTCCATATTTGTCCATAGTGTATCCATAAACAAATAAGTCCTCATGTTTATACAATTCTTGTTGTCTGGCGGTATTCATTTACCACTACTGTTAGTTATATTAGTTTCCTTATACATTTTGCTTCTTATTATTTTCATTATCCATCACTTTTCTTAGTCTTTCCCGTTATGAGGTTTGTTTCCAATTCTACTGGTTTTACTGTTTCATCTTATCTTTCCTACATACAACATAATTTTTGCTGGTGGGCTATTTCAAGGCACCTGCTCCCCCTCCTTATGTCCTCTGTGGAGTAAGGCAGATGTCCACCCCAGGAAAGTCTAGCTTGTTGATTAGGGCTGGGCCGGCCCTACCATTAGCAGAGTGGGGAAGGATAAGCTGTGTGTGCCACATGGCCTACCCTATACACCTTGAGATACTCTGCTGTCCTCTGGAATGGTGGACACTATTTCATTGCAAGCATGGAGATAAAATTCAGTTGCCAGCCCAGGCAGCTTCTGTGCAAGGAGCAAGAGAGTGCCACCTTGTCCTTCTACAGGCAGCAAAATGTCTTGGGCTGGCCTTGGGGAAAGAAATATTAGCAGTGCTATTTTTCTAGTAAAAGGGGTGCCAGAACTCAGCTGCCTTGTTCTCTTATACAGTGGTACCTCAGAGGTTAAGTACTTAATTTGTTCCGGAGGTCCATTCTTAACCTGAAACTGTTCTTAACTTGAAGCACCACTTTAGCTAATGGGACCTCCTGCTGCCACCGCGCCGCTGGAGCATGATTTCTGTTCTCATCCTGAAGCAAAGTTCTTAACCTGAAGCACTATTTCTGGGTTAGCGGAGGCTGTAACCTGAAGCGTATGTAACCTGAAGCGTATGTAACCTGAGGTACCACTGTAATGGCAATGGCGCCCACCTGAGAGGTGCCGGAACTGAGTTCCTGTGAGTTCTAGCTGAAAAAAGCCCTGAATGTTAGGGTTTTATTAGGACACATGCAGCTCCCCACTCTCTGGACTGGCTCCAGTATTATTGACTCAATCCATTTTAGGAGGAAGCAAGGAAGCCTGGCAATGAGACAACATGGCAGATTAGCGTTGCCCACGCAACTGAGGTGTTTGGCGGGAAGTCCTGGCTGTTTTGTTTGTTTGGTGTCTGAGCCAGCTGTAAGGTATTTTTTGTGCTGGCACAATCATCGGAATTGTTATCACTTGGACAACTGCTTGATTTCTGTACAGTGGTACCTCAGGTTACATACGCTTCAGGTTACAGATGCTTCAGGTTACACACTCCGCTAACCCAGAAATACTGCTTCAGGTTAAGAACTTTGCTTCAGGATAAGAACAGAAATCGGGCTCCGGTGGCGCGGCGGCAGCAGCAGGAGGCCCCATTAGCTAAAGTGGTGCTTCAGGTTAAGAACAGTTTCAGGTTAAGAACAGACCTCCGGAACGAATTAAGTACTTAACCCGAGGTACCACTGTAATGCACAACCAAGATACAGTGGTACCTCGGGTTACATACATTTCAGGTTACATACGCTTCAGATTACAGACTCCTCTAACCCAGAAATAGTACCTTGGGTTAAGAACTTTGCTTCAGGATGAGAACAGAAATTGTGCTCCGGCGGCCCGGCAGCAGTGGGAGGCCCCATTAGCTAAAATGGTGCTTCAGGTAAAGAACAGTTTCAGGTTAAGAACGGACCTCCGGAATGAATTAAGCACTTAACCCGAGGTACCACTGTGCTAAGGGAGCCAGGCTTCTGGGCTCAGCCCACCACCCCATTTAACACACTGCCATGCAAAGCTGCAGCATGCGTGGCTGTGCACTTTCTTTTGAGCCACAGCTTCTGTTGAGGCAAGATGGATGCTGCCCAAGCAATGTGGCACATCAGAAGAGTCACCTGCAGAAGAGTGGAATGTGTGTGCTGCCTCCACATCTTGTTTCCCGCTC
Organism: Podarcis siculus; assembly: GCA_034642415.1. Classification (NCBI taxonomy): domain Eukaryota; kingdom Metazoa; phylum Chordata; class Lepidosauria; order Squamata; family Lacertidae; genus Podarcis; species Podarcis siculus. The sequence continues at coordinate 2,215,232 of JAXCMG010000049.1, read as the reverse complement.
TGGGATCCAGACACATGCTCAGCCCACTATATAAAAACAAAGCGGTGCTTCCAACAGATTCTGTCAGGCTTTCCCCCAGATACCAGGTTTTTTCACATCATAAGTTGGCACCCAGGGTTGCTGTAGCAGCTCTTCGACATCCTTCTCCACGCTACCCTCTTATAATCTGTTGCAGAATGGATCTGATTCTTAGGACTAGAATGAGGTTAATACTTGTTGGGGTGCCAGCGCCCTGCTTGAATGGCTTGCCGATGAGGTAGGGACTTGCACCAAAACAGCTCAAAAACAGCTTGAGTCCAGTTGCCATTGACTTTGTATCATCTAGCAGTGGTTATTCCTCTAGGCTGCGACAGAGGGAGAGTAAGGACACAGGGATATTCCATGGGCTATGCTGAAATACCAACTGCCTTTGGCTCTTATTTTACATCATCTGTCACCTAACAGTAATCATTGCATCCGGCAACATGAATTTCTGCTGTCTTAACTGGACTTTATAAAAACTGCAAGAACTGCTGCCTGAATTTGCTTTTTTTCTTTCCCCTCCCATCTCCTACCTTTTCTGTCATGTATTTTAAATTGAGCACCAAAGGGCATTGTTATTCCCTTGTTATTGATCCGTAGCTGCTCTGGGAACCTTTTTGACTGAAGACTGAAAATGCTTTAAACAAATTATAGAAGGACAAACCATGGTTTCATGTACCCTGAAGTACTTATACTCATGATGAAAGTAAACATTACCTGACTGCTTTCTGTTACTATGAGGGCATTTGAATCCAAGCTTAGCCCGACCGAAAAATAAATGTTTGATGTGCACTAGGAAGTATGTCAATGAAAGCAGAACATCTCCTTGCAGTATTTTCCTTGCTTGTTGTTTCCCTTGCAATGCTTTTAGATCAGAATACATATATTTGCCAGAGTTTGCTGTACCCACAAAACCCATCTCTGGACTGATCTGATAAAAGCTTGCAGTTCTGCAGTAGCCGCCTTAGGTATCTAGTCATGCTGTTGGTGGAAGCAGAAATTCCAGGCAGCCCAGTCTTATGAGGGGCAAGATATAATAATTACAGACCTCTCCAGAGGGATGTAAGAAGGCATCCATTGTGTTCTGCCTTGTATTTTTTGCATGCATCACTGTTTCTATTCCACTGCAATTCAGCTTTCTACAAAAACTACAATATTTGTCTCAATGGTCTGCAGTGGTGAATTTTTACTCAATAAATTATGTCCTTAAATTATCATTATGTTACTCCACACCATTCATTTCAGCGCAAAGGAAACCCAGTGCAAGTTGGGGGAGGGTTGTCATCAATTTCATATTGTTACACATTGTTTGCAGACTGAAAATCACAACAACAGGGAATACAAATCGTACACACTGGAACGATTTCCATTGTGGACATGGGACAAATAAGGGAACATTGGTGATTTCGGCTCCCATTTCTATCTGTAGCTGCTCCAGGAACCTTTTTTGGCTGAAGAGCCACCAAGTCTAAATTTGTGGGAAATGTTACGAAGCCTGGAATTATGATTGTCACTCCTTCTAATAGCAAATTCATGCGCTGAGTGGTGCAAGGATTGCTGCTAAGCTGAGGCCACTGAGAAACAAGAGGGAAGTATCAGCAGACTTGGGGAAACCCAGGGCTTGCAGAAGTACAGGAAAATGTTTTTTAAAAATGCCCCAGAGAGCACAAAGGTGACTTACAATAGACGTTAAAACAATGAAAAACTGTCCAACAAGAAGCTGTGAGCTTACAAAATGCTGATGACAGTTGAACCAAGAGGGAGAGAGAGGCAGCCAGCCAGAAAAGGGTCCAAAGAAACCAGAAGTCAGACAGACTGTGAACCTACACTTTACTATAAGTGCATTTGTTGCAATAATACAGTGGTACCTCGGGTTACATATGCTTCAAGTTACATACGCTTCAGGTTACAGACTCCACTAACCCAGAAATAGTACCTCAGGTTAAGACCTTTGCTTCAGGATGAGAACAGAAATCGTGCTCCGGCGGCGCAGCAGCAGCAGGAGGCCCCATTGGCTAAAGTGGTGCTTCAGGTTAAGAACAGTTTCAGGTTAAGTACGGACCTCCGGAATGAATTAATGAATTAATCTGAGGTACCACTGTATCAGGATCTGTTTTCTTTTTTAAAAAAAACCATCAAATGTACTTCGCTCCTCAACTAGATCAGGATCAGTGTGGTGTGAGCAATCTGTGAACATAATACAGATTGATTGTATACTGTGGTCCTGAGATCTGGATCCCATGCTTGGTTTTTTAATAATATTAAAACCTGTGGTTGCTGCAAGCATAAAATTTAAAATATCATGTAGTTAGGCTCTACATGAGTCTATTAATTGATTCTGCAAATGCATGTGTGTGGCATTTATCCCTTTACTTCTGAAACTATTCCCTCTCAAAGCCTTGATAGCTCTTCTTCCAGGCTGATAGGATCCCTGAACAAAAATGATCTGCTCCACGATAAAAAGTATGGAAACATTGCAATATTCTGTTGCTTGTACCTATAAGTCCATCCGAGGGAGATTCAGCACGGCTTCTGCAAAAGGAAGTACCCCAGCTTCACAACCTTTTTTTAGAATTTGTGGAGAGTGTTTGAGAAATAACGTCTTGACAAATGCTCTCTCTAAGACTTGGAAGGAATTGCAGCTGTCATGGGATAAGGTGGCAGGTCATGATCTGAATTAGTAATAGTCAAAAAGACAGTAAATTGAGTCTAGCAAGGACAGTGCTCACAATGAAGGAACCAGGAAGCAAAATTGTACAGGGCTTTGTAATTTTTTATTCATAAGCGATTTGGAGTCAAGGGCGAGTCACAAGGCAGCCAAGTTTGCAGGCAAACTATTCAGGAAGTTGTTTTTTTTAATAACCGAACTAGTAAGAGCTCCAAAAGTAGGGTATTCAAATTCTCCAAATCCCAATGTTCTAGTTCCCCAAATCCCAACAGCCTAATCTGCATAGGATGCAAATTATTTCCCAGTTACACAAACCAAATGGTAGGCCAAGGAAGATTTAAGCAACATTGCTTCTTCCATTCTGAACGGTCCCCTGCCAATGCTGCTTTATCTGGGCTAGTTTTCCTGTCCTTGAAGTCCCCCTTCTCAAGAGCTCCTCCAGACAGCACTTTTAGTCTGCATTCAAGGCGATCTGTACTGGGATGAACTTACACGCTCCTGCATTCAGGGCTGCTTGCACCCTCAATAATTTCTGAACGGTGACATGGCATTTGCTGCAAACTGTGTGGTATCCATTGCTTCCCCCCACCCCCCAAGAAAAAGTTACTTTTCATACTAAAATTTTCCATTTTAAAAATACACCTCTGATGCGCTACAGCCCTAGGGTGCTCTTGCAGTATACTCTACTGACTTGAATTCGCATCTTGCTGATGTGGCCACTCCTACATACTTCCTATTCATGATGCATCAGTGGAAATGAGTGAAGGTTTAGCACAGCCAGCACGTCCTTAACGACTGATCCCCTGGACTTGGGGGAGATAGTTATGCTGGGGTGGGATAACCTGCTTCTGTGTGGTGTAGTGGTTAAGAGCGGTAGACTCGTAATCTGGTGAACCGGGTTTGATTCCCCGCTCCTCCACATGCAGCTGCTGGGTGACCTTGGGCTAGTCATACTTCTCTGAAGTCTCTCAGCCCCACTCACTTCACAGAGTGTTTGTTGTGGGGAAAGAAGGGAAGGGAGATTGTTAGCCACTTTGAGACTCCTTCGGCTAGTGATAAAGCAGGATATCAAATCCAAACTCCTCCTCCTCCTCCTCTTCTTCTCCTTCTCCTTCTCCTCCTCCTCCTCCTCCTCCTCCTCCTTCTTCATGGAGAGCTGATGGCCTGCTCTGCTTTGCTGCTACCTTTGTGGCCAGGAAGGCATACCCTCCAAGCGTCCCGATTTTCCAGGACAGTCCTGGAATTACGAAAGCGATCCCGGCTTCTGATTTGATCCCTGAACCTCTCCACAGTGGTACCTCAGGTTACATACACTTCAGGTTACAGACTCCACTAACCCAGAAATAGTACCTCAGCTTAAGAACTTTGCTTCAGGATGAGAACAGAAATCGCACAGCAGTGGCGTGTCAGCAGCAGGAGGTCAGGTTAATAACAGTTTCAGGTCAAGAATGGACCTCCAGAATGAATTAAGTTCTTAACCTGAGGTACCACTGCACAAAGAAGTCCTGTACAGTGGTACCTCAGGTTACAGACGCTTCAGGTTACATACGCTTCAGGTTACAGACTCCGCTAACCCAGAAATAGTGCCTCGGGTTAAGAACTTTACCTCAGGATGAGAACAGAAATCGTGCGGCAGCAGCAGGAGGCCCCATTAGCTAAAGTGGTACCTCAGGTTAAGAACAGTTTCAAGTTAAGAATGGATCTCCAGAACGAATTAAGTTCTTAACCCGAGGTACCTACCACTGTATTTCCCCCGCCAGTGCCGCTGCTGCCAACTTCAGAGAAGAGGATGAGCCAGCGCTTGCCCTGAGCGACAATGGTAGCTGCAGCTGCGAGGGAGCGTCTTGCTGCCTCTCCATGGCTGCAGTTGTTGACCTTTCTTAGTTTTGCCCAAACGGGCTGCCATATGTCTGGATTTTCCCGGACATTTGCCTGATTACCACCCGGACACTGTTGCCGACTGCAGTGTCCAGGAAAATCCGGGCGTATGACAACTCTAGCCAAGGACCAGCCCTGTGTGATACACTGTCTCTGAGAGGCAGGTAGAGGACAAGGCTGCCCTAGTTGGGAAGAAAGGGCAACAGAGGGGAGTGCAAGGAGTTTTGATTTTAAAAAATGCTTTGTGCATCCATTGGCGGAGGAAGAGGGGGCAGGGGGAGCGCACCACCCCCGGCACCACAATCCCAGTGGGGTGCCATCGCGGCTGGCCCCCCCCACGCTGGGCACCACGCCCCCAGGATGCGTGCCACGCCCCCGGGGCGCACACCAGCCACGCCCACACCTGCTCTCCTCCCCCCCCCCGGTGCCGGAGCATGAAGCTCCACCACTGTGTGTCTGCATCTAATCTTTCTCTTTTCTTAAAATTTATTTATTGGTGTGTGTTTTTCTTTCTATAAATCTTTGTTGTTGTTTAGTTGTGTCCGACTCTTCGTGACCCCATGGACTGGAGCACGCCAGGCACTCCTGTCCTCCACTGCCTCCTGCAGTTTGGTCAAACTCATGCTGGTAGCTTCGAGAACACTGTCCAACCATCTCGTCCTCTGTCGTCCCCTTCTCCTTGTGCCCTCCATCTTTCCCAACATCAGGGTCTTTCCCAGGGAGTCTTCTCTTCTCATGAGGTGGCCAAAGTATTGGAGCCTCAGCTTCACGATCTGTCCTTCCAGTGAGCACTCAGGGCTGATTTCCTTCAGAATGGAGAGGTTTGATCTTCTTGCAGTCCATGGGACTCTCAAGATTCTCCTCCAGTACTGTAATTCAAAAGCATCAATTCTTCGGTGATCAGCCTTCTTTATGGTCCAGCTCTCACTTCCATACACCACTACTGGGAAACCCATAGCTTTAACTATACGTCTGTAAATCTACCAAAGAATAAAATCAGGACTAATGGGTTTTCTCAGGACAGTGAGAAATGTGTACTGTGTCCCATTGGTGTCGTGTGGGTGGCACTCGCCCTTCTTCTGATAGGCTATGTTCTGCGGGGGGACCAAAAAGGGGGGTCGAGGAGGGTTAGTTGAAGGAGAGCGAGAAATGTCCCTAGTTTCATCTGAGGAAGGTTGGAGGATATGGGGAGGGGAGGTGCATCAGTGGGATCAGGAGTCAAGTGAGAAGTAAGGACCTTGTTGCTTTCCTTTCCTCCCTTTTCTCTTGGGGCTGTGGCTTATTTCTTTGCCCAGCTGCGGGGTGCAGGGAGCTAGGAGAGGACCATAGCTGTCAACCGTCCCTTATTTGGCAGGAAACTGCCTTATCCAGCGCCATGTCCCGCTGCTGTCCCTTATTGATGATGTCCCTTAAATTTCCTGGGTTTCAAAGGAAGCAGCTCCTCTCCCTCCCTCCCTGCCAGCCAGGGAGGAGGGAAGCTCCAACTGGGTTGCTTGGCTGCGTTGCTCACCCAATAAGGAGTCTAAGAACAACTGGGGGGGTGGAGCTTGCATGATTTGTGCCGATCAAATTGGCTGCCTTGCCTGGGGACTTGCCTTTGCTCAGCGCTTCCCAGCGGAGAGGTGACGGTGGTTTTCCTTGCTGCATCCCCTTTGCTGGGTTGCTGCGCTGTCGGAACCACCACTTGAGGCTTCGTTTGGCTGCTGGCTGAGCTTTCTGCCTTTGGCTCGGAGGGACTCAGAAGTTGAACATACCTGTATCTGGAAAATCCCTTATTTTGGCTGCTGATCCCTTATTTTCGAGGCTGCTGGTCCCTTATTTTCAAATCTGTAAGTTGACAGCTATGGAGAGGACTAGGGAATTGTGGCAGGTGAAGGGGCAAGAGAAGGGCTTTCCCTGCATTCCCATACATAAAATCCTAGCTCTGCATACACAGCACTTATATATGCTTGGGGGTTTTCCCCCTGCAAAAGATGATAACACGGGTTTCCACTCAAGCACAATTGCTCAGAGGATCTTTCCCCTGCCTTGAGCCACCACTGGGAGGTGGGAGAGAGAAGTTAGGCTTGCAAATGCTTACAGCTGCTCAAGTCTCTGTCTGAGCGTTTCCCAGACTCTGAGTCACCCACTGGAAACTCAGTTCTCTTTCCTTGGCCATTGGTTCCCATGAAGTGCTTGGCTTGTGCATTTGACCCTTAGGATCCGAGGCTGGAATGGACCAAAAGGGACGTCAGGTCAGCAAATGCTCACCTATGAGTTTGGGACTTCAATGGTCAGTCCCTGCCCCAGGAAATAATCAGAATGCCATAAGCAGCTGCATAACAAATCAGAGAATTCCAAGACCCCCCACAATACATTTCTATGATGGAAGGGCCAATGTGAAGGAACAAGCAACCCAGTGTTTTCTAAGTAGTGGTTATATTTTGGGGGTACTGATCAGGTGTGTGCCCCTGATCCCTTGCAATGTTGGCCAAGAACACATGGTTGGGATGTGCATGGCCATCTGTGATCTGAATGCGTCCTATGTGGTGGCAGTGCAAGGATTCCTGGAATGGCAGGGTGGCTGTTTTGGAGAGGGCAGTCCTTTGTTTGAAGGTGTGCTCTGTTAGTAGAACAGCTGCCTGGTCCAAGTGTGACTGAAAGATAAGTCTTCCCCACTGTGGACAGATGTGCTGTGATTTAAATTATGATGGTTATTTCTGTATTTGTATCTATGCTGATAAATTACCACTTGCTAATCTGTGTCCCTTTTGGGCTGAAGCGCAAGTGGCCATCCTGTGGGGTGGACAAGATGTGGCACACCCATTTCAGGAGACAAGATTTCCTTAGGAGAACCACAGAGTCATTACTAGACAGAATGATATGGCAGAACCCCTTTCAGTCCTTGTAAGAACTAAATCTGTATAGAGCATCTTTTCCAAGGAAATGTTATACAGTGGTACCTCGGGTTAAGTACTTAATTAGTTCCGGAGGTCTGTACTTAACCTGAAACTGTTCTTAACCTGAAGCATCACTTTCGCTAATGGGGCCTCCCGCTGCTGCCGTGTCGCCGGAGCACGATTTCTGTTCTCATCCTGAAGCAAAGTTCTTAACCTGAAGCACTATTTCTGGGTTAGCGGAGTGTGTAACCTGAAGCGTATGTAACCTGAAGTGTATGTAACCCGAGGTACCACTGTATGTGGAAAGTCCATGTCTCGGAGGCCTGTTCTCTGAGGATGCAAGGAAGAAAAGAAAACGCGGAAATATTAAGACTGGGGTGTGAATTGTGCTGAATTACATGGGGTGGGAGCGAAGACTTTTATTTATTTGTTGTTTAGGATGATGAAGTACCTGTGGCAAAGTTTTGATGAAAAGTAGTATGGGGAAGAGGATAGTGGTCTCTAAAACATATCTGAATCACTGTATCCTTCTTTTGGAATAGCCTTTGGAACCAGGTAACCTGTGACCCTGAAGATGTTGTTGAATGCCAAGTCCCATCAGCTGTAGGCAGCATGGCCAGTGGGGTCAGGGGTGATGGGATGTCTCGTAACATCTGGAGAATTGAAGTCCCGCCCCCCACCCCGCTTTCAGAGGGTGTCAAGTGAGCCATGTATCTTGAGGAGAGGGCCTGACTTTTAGAACAACTTAGAAGGCCTTTAGCATGCCAGATGCTTTGACAGGTTACAAACCTATAAACAAGCATGCACACCCAGTTGTTGCTACTGTCGTTGAATGGGGCTAGGTGTTAACGAGAGAGAAACCAATCAAGGACTGGGTTTGTAAGGTAGTTGGTGTAGCTGCTCTAGGAGAGAAGGAGCCATCAGAGATTAAAAAAACAAAAAATACGGTAAAACCAAAGCTACGCGTGTCTTAGCAACAGGGCAGATTGTGATAGTGTAGATGGAGAGGAAGCCTTGAGAGGGGAGATAATTTTGAGCACTGGGGAAAAAAAGATTGCCATCGCTGTGTAAATGAGTTCAGATTAGGCCTTTCTCGGATACGTCATAACTAGCAGTTCATGATGCGGCGATAGAGCTTGTGCTTTGCTTGCCGAAGGTCCCAAGACACAGAGTTGCCATGGAGTCAAATCAAAAATCCCCTAGTGCAGTGGTTTCCAATTAGCTAAGTACTGTGGGTCTCCAGTTTTTCAAAAGCCAAGCCACAGACCCCCTACTTTCGAAAATGTTGATATCTCTATGGTGCCACAGACCCACTGGGAACACCAACTGGGAACTGCTGCCCTAGTGCTACTCTCTGGTAGTGATAGTAGGAGTGGAGCCACTGCAGTACAATGCCTCTCACTCCCAACTCTCAGAGCCACTCCAGAAGGATACTGTGGTCAGGTGTATTGCATGCCTGTGCAAATCTGTGGGTCCGTGCCCTCCTTAAGTCCTTTAAGTAGTGGACCACACCTCTAGTGTTGTGATAGTACAGACATTTCAGAATGGCCTCTTTTCCCGATCCCTTTCACTTTCCTTTTTTGGCACAGAGACTCCTTTAGAAGTGCTGATAAGCAATCTTTACCAAGAGACAAAATAGAGAAACACAACTCTCTTGAGTTTGTTGGATCCTCTTGGTAGTTTCCAGCACATACACACAAAAATGTTTTTTTTTAATTGGACTGCATACAAAATTTGGCAGGAATCTGAGGGGATAGGCCAAGAGCGAGTCAGACTTTTCAGATCCAGGTTTAGATCTCAGGTCGTGACAATGTGGACACCAGCAGTGTCCAGCCTATGGTGTGCTTCAAGGCTTTCATCACTGCTCGGTTTTTATTGTAAACTGTTAGAAGAAACCCTCTAGACTTGAGCTGATAGTTTGATTCTGGTTCTAATTTTTTTTAATCAATCTGAAAGCAGAGGTATTCACAGCTGTTGCCAAGGAGATGTGGTTAAAGAGACTGAATCAGAAAAACACACAGCTGGAGTGCTAGCCAAGAGCTGCATCCAAGCAACTCCTGCAGCTTTGTAAAGGATCCTGGGGGATTACATCACTGCTCTTGGACCCTCCCTGTCTTCAACATAAACCTCTGCCAACCTCTGCCTTAAATTTATTTGTAGAATGTGCACTTCTGTGATCTGTTGTGCTTTGCACATGCACACTAATTTCAATGCACCTTACTTCCTGGTAAGGGACTGCAGCCTCATCTTCTAAGCAGACCCTGTGTGTTCCACTTCTTGTTGTAAGTTCTCTATTTGGGTAGTTATTTTTGTTCTTCTCCTTTGCACCTGTTCCAGTTCAAATACCTCAGGGTGGCCACAGATGATCAAAATGAGACCATGTTGCAGATGTCTTTGATGAGGGCTTGCCTGATTTTATGAGTACTTCTTGTTCTCCACTGAATATTCCGCTCCTCATATTTTGTCCTCCAAATGGCCTTTGCTTTGTACCTAGATAACAGTTTAGTGGTTTCGTAGTTTTCCATTGGTCGAGATCCCCAGGCCTCTTTGCTTCAACGTAAGTTCCAGCAAGAGTTGCCAACCAACCCCTTGCTTGGATAGTTCACTTGGTAGAGCATAAGACTCTTAATCTCAGGTTCATGGGTTTGAGCCCCACATTGCGCAAAAGATTCCATGCGTTGCAAAGAGTTGGACTAGACAACCCTTGCAGTCTCTTCCAACTCTGTGATTCTTTGATAGCTCTATGATAACCAGAAGACTCCATCTTGGCCTGCTCTAGTGCCTTTAACAGCAGCTTGATCAGCAGGGCTGCTCCCCAAAGGGTGGCTTTAAGCATTCAGAGGCATATTTAGGGGAGCATGACCAGTTCAGTCACACTGGGCACCAGTGGTCATTCGCAGGCACCCTCCTGAGTGTTGCTGGAGGGCGCGGAGGGGAACCCAGCAGGCCAGCAGGCCAGGAGCCGAGCCCTGGGCTGCGCTGATTTTGGGAGCGGCATACTGGGGCATCTGGACTTGGGCATCATTTTGTGTTCCAGAGCGCTGCCCCCAAAATAAGCACCACCCAGGGCACCCCACCCTCCCCACCCCCCCATTGGCTACGCTACTGCTGGGCACAGAGCCTCGGGGGTGCTTCCAGGGATGCCACAACTATTATTTAGAATGCAGCGCAAGGAAGAGGGGAGGTGAATTTTGGTGTCGCACAGGGCACTGCTGAAATTTGGGACCCTAAGATCAGCCGCTCTTCTTTTGTAAGTATTGGCATTTGTTCTGATTCAGCAGTAAACAGCAGCTTTTCTTGGGGGAAGTGGCAGGGGAAAAGAAATGCCTTTTGGACCTGTGCTTAGAAATCACAGGACAAGTGTGGAAGAGGACTCAAGACTAAATATCAGGAAGAAATTTCTGATGGTGAGAGCTGTTTGGCAGTGGAACGGACTCCCTCGGGAGATGGCGGTCTTCCCTTCATTGGAAGTTTTTAAACAGGTTGGGTGACCATCTGTCAGGGATGCAGGGGATGCCTGAGTTGTGATTCTTGCATTTTAGGGGGTTGAACTAGATGCAGCATGTGTGCCAGCGTCCCCACACTTTCTGCGAGCTGAATCGGAACAAATGTCAGTCCTTACAACACAAAAGCAATGCTTCAATGGTGGATCTTGGGGTCTCAAATTTCAGCGGTGCCTTGTGCGATGCCAAAATTCAGCTCCCCTCCATCTTGTGCTGCATTCTAAGTAATGGGAGCTGGTGCGCGTGGTTTCGTTGGCACCTGTTTCATGCCACGTCTGCTTTGCCCAGTGGGAGCTGTCCATTTTGGCTTGGTGCTGTTCTCTTGTTCTGAGGAAAAAATGGCCTGTGACAATGATATTTATCTGCAGCCTGAAGATAAAATTTGATCTTCATAACTAGGTTCACCATAGTTTAGGGAGACACATAGTTTCTCTTCTTATCTCTTCTATATGTCAACTTGGTCCCCTCCCCCTCTTTCCTTTTTCCTTCTGTGATGGAACTCCTATTTGGGGACTTCACTGGCTTTTTTCTGGCCCTGGATAGTTGGCCTTGGTGAAGATTTGACGTTTTCATCCCCAAAAAGTTTTTGATTTGAGTTTCTACTGAAATGAGGCTGCATTTTAATGTTGTACTTTAATCTTGTTTTTAAGTTGTACAATTTTTAATCAATTGCTTTATACTTGGTGTTAGCCGCCCTAAGTCCGGTCTTGGCTGGGGAGGGTGGGGTATAAATAAAAATTATTATTACTATTACTATTATTATTATTATTATACTCCCATAAGATTAGAATTCTGAAATACTAGGCATTAAATGCCCCCTCCAAGAAAAGGCTGTGAAAGGACTAAACCCATACAAGGAATGTAATCTGGTTCTTGGTACCAGTTCAGATTATGATGCAGCAAGACTCATCACTCATAATAATTTGCTTGTGTTTTTATTTCATTTTTTTAAAAAGTGGGGAGTCCAAAGCTGCTTTGCTCTGCCCACAAATTCCCCCAGGATGTGGGTTCAAGAGGGGAGAGGAGGGCAAGGATTGCTTGAGGTATGGAGAGACATGTACTTTACCTCATAATCTGTGTGGGGAAACAGGAGGTTGGGCCTTGTTTACTCAACCATAGATGCAGTAGTGTCTCTGATGGAAGTGTGGAAGAACTCTGCAGCTCCTTGCCACCCGTGATACCACTTCCCCTTTCACAGAAGGTACATGGGGCAGAGTTACCTCAAGCTTTCTGTGCTGGTACAGTTGGGGCAGCAAGTGGTTCCATGGGGTGTGTTGAGTGGGGCTGGTGGAAAGGACTGGAATTTTCCACTCTGACCTTTATGGGTCTTTTGCTAGCTGGCCATATTTAAGGGATGATGAGGCATCTCACTGCGGTTGAAAAATGTGATGAACCATGCCAGCCAGCCATGCCACTCAGCACTTTTTGGCAGGAAGTAAACGTGTTGGGGAAACATGGTCGTATGTCCCCATCCACATGGGATGGGGAAGTCAATTGTGCAAGTCAAACGGGGCTTGCTCCTTTCAACTTTCTGAGTTCATGTATGCGCTTGTTGGCATCTGTCTGTCTTGGGAGACAACGGAGGAGTGTGCCTTTCGGAGCGAAGTCAAACCATTGGAGAGTTACAGCACCTGTTGTGAGTGTGGAGACTGATATAGGAGAGACATGTTTTGTTGCAGCTGGGGCGTCTGGTTGTACTGCTGCAAGGTCATTCCTCCTCAACCCATCTCTTCTGCTAAATTTTGCTCCGTGGCTCCACCTAGGAATTCACAAGTGTTAATTGCCACTGGCTTTAAATTTTGTGTCTCAGGGTTATAATTTGAAATATGCGGCTCCCTTCTACGAATGGATTGAAGACTTACACAAACTTGCAACATATGAACGACTTGCATATAAATGCAGACTTGCCATGGACAAATTCAGTGAAATTTGGAATCCATTCTTACAAATACTGTAATAGGTTAAGATCTGGTGAAGTACAATAACAACCTTGTAAAATAGACAGTTTTGTGTCGTCGTCCCCTTATTTTCTCTTCTACACGGGTTCTGTTTCTCTTTTTCTCTCTTTTATTTACATATCACCATGTTTAGTACACATATAATTATATACTTTTTGAACTTTCAATAAAGATGTTTAAAACAAAACAAAATAAAATATATGTTTTTAAAATATGTAGCAGATGAATGTACATGCAAAGTGCTAGAAGGAAACCTGTTGGTACTGTTTACATCATAGTAAGAATAAGAATAAAAATAGGGCTGGGGAATCCCTTAGAGCAAATAGATCTGCTGTTGGTCACACACACACACCCCTTGGCAGCTTTGCTTAGAGTTAGGGATAACCTGGCAGAATCCAGGGGGAACTAGAAGGCAGTGATAGAACTGAATGCGCTGCATGTTTTGCACTAAGTTGAGCCATGGTGGTCGTGTTGCTGAGTCTCATTCTCAGCTTATGTTCCTTCTCTGTGCTCTCCTTCCAGTTCCTGTGCCTCAAGAACATCCGAACCTTCCTCGCTGCATGCTGTGAGAAGTTTGGTCTGCGCAAGAGTGACTTGTTCGAGGTCTTCGACTTGTTTGACGTCAGGGATTTTGCAAAGGTCTGATTACTTCATCTGCCTTCTTCACAAAAATACAGTTTTCATAGGCACTTTGTTATTGTCATCAAAGGAGTCAAGGTAGCCTGTGAATGTGATACAAATCTGTTTCATACATAAAATATAGCTTTGTAAAATAAGTATCATAGCCACAATAGCCAATAGTCTCCTTGTGCAATACATGCTAGCAAACTGATAGATGTAAAATATATTACTCAGCTGTAACATGAGACATAAAATGTGCATGCTCTAAATGGATCACATGCTTGCACAAAAAAACTATGGATATGCAAGCTGCCCCAAACTCATGTTCTTTTTTGTGGTTCTTCAAGCAAACACCAAAATATTCCATGCCTCTTAAAACACTTGAAAGTACAGGAGTCTTGAGGAAATGCAGACGCCCCCATTCCCAAGCCAAGCCCCACTTCCGACTGTCAAAAATCAGTTAGCAGCTGGTGCTGCAGTGCTCAGTGAGTGCAACTGGCAGGAAACAGCCAAAATAATGGAAACGTGCTATTTATCCGTATTTATCAATAATGATCATTTGCCATACTTTGTGGTTTTGATAACAAATAAGTGATTTATATTAGGGAACAAATTATCGTTAAGAATAAGCCCAAGTTCAGAGGTCATGACCGCTTCCTTGTTTGCAATAACACCTGCAGTCACATCTGCATTGGGTCTTGTTCCTGTATACCTGAAGGAGCGTCTCCACCCCCATCATCCAGCCCGGACACTGAGGTCCAGCGCTGAGGGCCTTCTGGCGGTTCCCTCGCTGCAAGAAGTGAGGTTACAGGGAACTAGTCAGAGGGCCTTCTTGGTGGTGGCGCCTGCCCTGTGGAATGCCCTCCCAGCAGATGTCAAGGCAATAAACAACTATGTTACTTTTAAAAGACAACGGAAGGCGGCCATGTTTAGGGAAGTTTTTCATGTCTGATGCTGTATGGTTTTTAATATTCGGTTGGAAGCTGCCCGGGGTGGCTGTGGAAACCCAGCCAGATGGGCAGGGTATAAATAATAAGTTGTTGTTGTTATAAATTATTATTAACTAGAGTTTCGACGTCACTTGAAGCTTTGACCTCAAAGACAAGGATGTTCTATGGGGCAGAAGATGGCAGCTTGGCCAGCCAGGGGGCAGGTGCTGGCCATGTCTGATGCCTCAAGGGTGGAGCCAGAAGAAAAAGAGGGAGGTAGCGTCACCCAAGTGTTGTGGGAATGAGCTCTAAGCACCTTTTAAAAAAAGGGAACATACATAAGGAAGAAGGAACTTGTGGTTTAAACCACTGCTTGAGTCTTTCCTACAGGTGTGTTTTCCAGACCTTCCAGGCAGGCAGATATTCTCATTTACCAGATGTGCTGCCCACATTTTATCATTCCAAGCAGTTGTGTGATAATTCACAATCTCTGAGACAGCAAAATGTCCCGAGTCAGCCTCAGTGCAAAATCACCCTGAGCACAGCATTGCCTCTGAAGGAGGGAGCTGCTATATCTACACCAAAGCTTTGGGAGCTGCCTGACAGCATGTAAACAACATTCCCTGACCTCCCGCTCTCTGCTCAGTAGGCCAGAAAGCAAGCAGGCGCTTGCCCACAACAGGATATGAAATGCAGCAGCCGAACCACGCAGGCGAGTTGCAGTGGGCATGTTCTAGAGGAGGAAGCCTGTAACACGTGCAATCTTGCTGCAAAGGGTTTCCTTTAAGCCAAAGGTTTATTTTAAAATGCTAGCGCAAGGTTTCCATTCTTAGCTAAATGGTTGCCTGGCTGCAGACAAAAGTGTGGAAAGATTGAGTGAAATGAGTGGAAGGATCATAGAAGGAGAAGTGTAGGGGGGGTATGATGGTCATCCAATTTAGATGTCCTAATGTAGCTTATCTTATGCCAGGGCCGGCCCTACGATTAGACAGAGGGAAGCAGCTGCCTCAGGTGGCAGATGCTGAAGTAGAGGGAGCAGCCAGAGCTTGAGTGTCACTTTGGCCTGCTCTGGACCAGCTACACTAGCTTGAGGCCCTCAAGTGCACTGGGAGACACTGTCCTTTCACCAGTGTTGGAGTAAAAGGCAACTACCAGTCCAGCTGGCTTCTGTGGACAAGATGGTGCCCCGGGGGAGGACGCCATTTTGTCATTCACCTCAGGCAGCAAAACGTCTTGAGCCAGCCCTGTCTTCCACCTGGAACTCAATCCAAACTTGGTCTGCTCACGTATAAAATGAAGGAAGCAGGCGAAGGTCTAATTTTAACATTAAAGGGGACACATTGAAAAGGGGAGTTGAATCCTCTCTCCTCGCAGCCGTGGAGATGAGTATGGAGAAAAATGCCTGAAGCATGGCAGGGGAGAGTTCAGCATCCCTCAGCCGCACAAAACTTTTTTTGTAAAATAACAGAACAACTGCCAAACACATAAGAAATTACTATAGGGTGTGAAGGGGTCTTACTTCTCTACTGGCATGGCATCTGCAGATTGCTGGCCAGCTGAATTTTTCTGAATGGAGAAAAACCAAGTTGTCTCCTCCTTCAATGAGCTTGGGCTGGCATGCAAAGAACGCCCCGACCACATCTTTATCAATAGCCCTGTGAGGTAGGCCCAAAGTCATCTAAGGAGCTTGATGGCCAAGTAGGGGATTAAACCTGGATGCCCCCATTTCTAGTCTTAACTGATGTTTCTAGTCTTAACTAATGTTTATGGAAGTTTTTAATGTTTGATGCTTTATCACATTAATAATAATAATAATAATAATAATAATAATATTCTGTTGGGAGCCGCCCAGAGTGGCTGGGGAAACCCAGCCAGATGGGGGGGCATATAAATAAATTATTATTATTATTATTATTATTATTAGCATTATTAGCATTTCAAACACTGCACCACACTGGTTTTTGTAGCCTGCGTACCTTCTGTTTTAAATGTGACTGGGGCAGTTCTGTTAGTAGACAAATTTGGCAGTCCCATCATGCCTAATTTGACCTAAAATAGATTCCTGCTCAATCTTTTCCTGATTGCTTTTGAGAAAGAAGTTTTTGTAACAGAAGCCAGCAAGGTACAGAGTGCTGGGTTTGATAGCCGGCAGATGAGAGTCAGATGCCCTGCTTACATCATCTCTTTTGATGCCCACTGTCTTAGCCAACTCCTTGGATCGCTGATGCTGCAAGTCTGGCCCTATTCTTGCGGTTCTTCCAGAATCCTTGTCGCAGCTGGATTTCAGCCCCACAGTTGCAACAACTTTTTAAGAGCAAGGGGCACTGTAGAGCCATAGATTCTGGAAAGAGGGGGGCACCCATTGCAGATACACGAAGTACCAAAATAATGAACTAATATAGGAATAACAATACAATCCAGCCAGAATCGAGCATTCTTAATATCTAAGCGAGAGATTTTCAGTATGTGTTTAACTTTCTCAAACGGAACTTAAAAGTGGTTAATTTTGGTTGGATTGTGCCCCTTTATATAGTTACTTTCTTAAACATTTTAAGCACTCCACACACATTATCTTAGCAATTCTTTAAACAGCCCTGTAAGACTTGTCAATAGTGTTGAGAGCTAAGGCTGATCGCTTGCCCTGTGAATTCATGGCTGAGTCAGAGGTAAAATTTGAAGCGGGGGATTCCCTTCTCACACACTGAGTCACTGTGCTGCATCAGTTCTCAGTAGCAATCATGGAAACAACAGAGGCCCCAAAGGCTTTTAAAAGTATAAAACCACTTTAATAAGTCATGGCTTCCCCCAGAGACTCCAGAAAACTGTAGTTTGTTAAGGGTGCTGAGAGATGTTAGGAGACCCCCTTATTCACCACACAGAGCTACAATTCTCAAAGTGGTTAAACAGTCAATCCCTCTCCGCAGGGAACAGTTTGCTACTATTCTGGAAATTCTTATTTAAGGGGCGTATGGAAACTGAGGAAACCGGCATTGTCCATCTTCATAGTCTCTGAGTGGATTTACAGTATATGCATGCAGATTAGGGTTGCCATATTTTGAAGAGCAACAAAGAGGACACATTTGCCAACTTCTACTTTTAACGATGGATCTCTGTGATGATTCTCATCATGAAAAAGAGGGCATGTCTTGGAAAAAAGAGGACCTATGGCAACCCTGGAATTAAAGCAGCTCTTACTTCCACCCCACCCCAAATGCAGCAAGCATGACATCTCCTAAGTAGCCTTACCGGAATGTTTTCTGTTAAATTAAAATGGGAAAATTGCACCTTAAGTAATTATAGTCAAGGTAACAGGAAAGGCTTAATTTATATGCAAACATTCTGGAAACATAGACTAATTTCATTGGCGTTTATGCAAGATGTCAGCTAAATAATGTTAACAGTACAATGTGATACATTACAGCAATTAACAATTAGATCGTGTTCTTCCTTTTAGTTATTTTCGATGTTGTAAAGGCTTTAGAAGTGTTTCTAAAAAGAAATCCAGAACTGGACAACCAGCTGCAAAGTGGCATTCCCTGAGCCCAGGCTACTTAGTAAAGCTCTCTTCATCTTGTGCCATTTTCCCCATCTCCTCTGGCTGGCTATGCATGCCCTCGCTGGGCACTGGGGACTGGGATGTCTCTGGGATCGACTTGAATTTCTGTTTATTTCATCGGGTTTTATTGTTTTGTTGTATGTTGTTATTACTGGGTCTGCTTTTTGTCATTTCAACTGAAGCTGCCCGGGCTCTATAAAACATGGTGGAATATTAATGTTTTAAAGTCAATAATCAAGTACCCATGGATTAAGTCCAATGTTGCTGACCACACACCTCTCTTTCTCTCTCTCTCCCTCTCTTCTTCCACACAGGTGATTGACACCTTATCAATACTTTCGTGGACACAGGTTGCTCAGAACAAAGGGTTTGTGTAAGTGCAGTTGGGTTTCATGCGTGTCTCACACGGATGTGGCATTTTGGGAAACTGTTGTAAAACTAGGGGCTGCGCCTTTGCTCACTCTACTCCCCTGCCATCTCTGCTCACATTAACACCCCCCCCCCGAGTTTCTACTTCCCACCCCATGCAGCTGCGAAGCTCATGTCACCTTCCAGTGTGGTGTAGTGGTTAAGAGTGGTAGACTCGTAATCTGGTGAACCAGGTTCGATTCCCCGCTCCTCCACATGCAGCTGCTGGGTGACCTTGGGCTAGTCACACTTCTTTGACGTCTCTCAGCCCCACTCACCTCACAGAGTGTTTGTTGTGGGGGAGGAAGGGAAAGGAGAATGTTAGCTGCTTTGAGACTCCTTTGGGTAGTGATAAAGCGGGATATCAAATCCAAACTCTTCTTCTTCTTCCCAACCTAGTTTCTGAGGCCACTTCTCTCTTGTATTCTGCAGTGCTGCTTTGCACCCTAGTTTTCACCTGCACCACATGTCCATGCCTTCTTTTGTGAGACCCCCCTTTCACACAGAAGTCACCCCCCATGGTAACTTCCTGCATCTTCCTCCTCCCACGAAGTACATCTAGTAAGTCCAATTATTAAGCCACCATCCCCTTCAGGCCCTTTCATGCCCCAACTTTCCTCTTCAACCCCATACAATTACTTCCTGCTTTTCTCAACAATCCCTTTGACACAGATCACCCCCAATTCCATGCCATCTCCTCTCCTCTCTCCTGTGGTGCAACCCCCTTTGTGCATGTGCACACACGCACACCCACTGGCCCAATTGTCATCTCCAACCCCTTTTTCCTATCTCTCTTTTTTTAAAAAAAAACAAAACTCTGCCTTGCACACAGACCACTGTTTTGATTGTTCCTCCCTTCTCTCTGTACTCAAACAACAGCAGAAGTTTGAGTAGGTGTGGAGGAACATTGAGGTGAAAATTGTGGTTTTTAACAATGGCAGAGGTTTCAGTAAATCAGGGGTGGAGGGACAATAAAGGTTGTTTTTTAAAAAATATATAAAAAAGATAACCAACAAATTTTAACAAGGAGAAATAGCAGAAATGGGTATGACAGAAACTAACACCAAAAAGCCTAACATACACAGCCTGTCCCAACTTTCTTCTCACTGGAAGCAAGGCTTGTTTTAATCTGCCACTTCTTCTCATCCGTTTCGTTATAAGAAAGAAACTGCTCCCTTTCCCTTAAGGGGTATCCAAGGGGCCGTATAGAGTCCTTAAGTAGGTTCCCTGTCAGAAGGAGAAAATAATAGAGGCCAACTAGAGAATATTGAGAAGCAAGGCAGCTAGTAAGCCTGATCTTTATTAACTGTTGCAACAGGGTCCCCACTCACCACATGCAAGAGGCAGGAGGGACAATGGTGAGCAAGCCCTTATATAGACTTTGGAAGTTGCTCACCCTGTAGCCAGAGACCACCCCCCAAAACATCATACATACATCACAGAAAGAGGCGGTCTACAGCAGAAATCCTGTCTGCCAGGTTACCTGATAATGGTCACTGGTTGCATTACCTGGGCAGCGTGGCCCTTCTTTTGTGATGGTAAATACTTTAATTCCTGAATCCAGGTCACAGACTCATCCCATTCATACATGCATATGCCCTTAAGACAGGTAAGCAAAACACAATGGAGAGGCTTTTCCATTTCTTTCCTCCTTGCAAAGAAATATTTGAGGTCACTGGGAGAGTCAAAATAGTTTGAGAGAGTAAAAATGACTTCAGGATTGTTCTCCTGTACTATTTTAGACATGTGGTTTATATACTTATGAATAATAATAATAATAATAATAATAATAATTTTTATTTATATCCCGCCCTCCCCAGCCGAAGCCGGGCTCAGAGCGGCTAACATTTGCCTTGTAGATTTATGCATTTATGCATATGCATTTGCCTTGTAGATTTATGAACATATGATTTATATATATGAGACCTTAGAATTCCTGTAACGCTTTCTTAATCTACTCATATCTCTGCTACTGTTTAAAATCACTTTTTCCTCTCTCAGCGTATTTCCATTCCTGCTTTACTGCTGTTGTTTAAAACCACCAATTTCCTCTGTCTCTCTCCATCCCTGATTTATTCAAACCTCTGCTGTTGTTTTAAACAACTATTTCCCTCTCGGTTTTCCCCATCCCTGCCTTGCTCAAAGTGCCAGTTTGGCTTCACCAAAGAGAGGAGCCATGAACCTTTTCATGGTCTACTCCAGCCCAGTTCTATTGACAACTGGGTTGGAAAGAGAAGATATGTTCACAGCTATCTGTGTGCCAAATAATCTTATGGCACGTAGTACGTTTATTGCACCTTAAATTTTCCTTGACTAGAGACCAAATACTGAAGGTGCAAATAATAAATATTATTGATAAGTCCTCAATAAATCTTAGGCAGTGGCTACTTTGCCAACAATGTGTCAGCCTTAGATGACAGATAAGTTCATCCAAAAGAAGGTTGGTGGTTCGAATCCCCACGACGGGGTGAGCTCCCGTTGTTCGGTCCCAGCTCCTGCCAACCTAGCAGTTCGAAAGCACCTCAAAGTGCAAGTAGATAAATAGGTACCGCTCCAGCGGGAAGGTAAACTGTGTTTCTGTGCACTGCTCTGGTTTTGCCAGAAGCAGCTTAGTTATGCTGGCCACATGACCCGGAAAAACTGTCTGCGGACAAACGTCGGCTCCCTCAGCCAGTAAAGCGAGATGAGCGCCACAACCCCGGAGTCATTCGCAATATCTATATATAGGCATATACCGTCTTTTTTGTTCTATAAGACTCACTTTTTCCCTCCTAAAAAGTAAGGGGAAATGTGTGTGCGTCTTATGGAGTGAATGCAGGCTGCGCAGCTATCCCAGAAGCCAGAACAGCAAGAGGGATTGCTGCTTTTACTGCGCAGCGATCCCTCTTGCTGTTCTGGCTTCTGAGATTCAGAATATTTTTTTTCTTGTTTTCCTCCTCCAAAAACTAGGTGCGTCTTATGGTCTGGTGCGTCTTATAGAGCGAAAAATACGGTATATAGTTGCAGTCACTTGAGTAGCTTGTGGATATTACATTCTGATCTTAAACCATCTTTGTTATTTTACAGGCCGTTCCCTACAGAGGACAGCATCGCTGATGATGATATATACAGTGGCTTATCGGATCAGATTGAGTAAGGAGCAAGACCATTCTGGGAGGGGAGGGGGAAATCATTCATGCCAAACGTTGCTGCTTTTCCCTTGAAAGAATGCATTACATCAGAAAATGATCAAGTGGATCTTTTTCCTACCACTGTACGCTGGCAGAACCGTCCCCTCCTGAATTCCTGCTGCTTCTATGATTGCTAAAGGCGCAGAAGTATTGACGGGAAAATGATCGTCATTGTGCCAATAAGCTTCTCTCAGGAATACAGGTCTTTGAAAGTAACTGAGGGTGGTCTAGATAGCGACTTGAGGCGGACTCCCGTGACCCATGGCAACTGAAGCCACATGGGTCTCATTCCAACAAAATCTACCTTCTCTTGCGTCAGGGGTGGGAGGGCTAAAGTTCTTTCTCTCTCCCTTTTCACCAGTGACACCATGGAGGAAGATGATGACCTCTATGATTGTGTGGAAAATGAAGAGGCTGAAGGAGATGACATCTACGAGGATCTGATGAGGTCAGAGCCAAGTGTCATGCCGGTAAGTAGCCAGGAGGTGGTGATCTATCCATTCCTTGCAAGGCGCAATTACAGTGGTACCTCTGGATGTGAATGGGATCCGTTCCAGAGCCCCTTTCGCATCCTGAAGTGAACGCAACCCGCGTCTGCACGTGCGTGGGTCACAATTCGCTGCGCATGCGCGTGACATCATTTTGAGCGTCTGCGCATGCGCAAGCAGCAAAACCCAGAAGTAACGCGTTCCATTACTTCCGGGTCGCCGCGGAGGGTAACCTGAAAACGCTCAAACCTGAAGCATATTTAACCCGAGGTATGACTGTACTGCTGCCAGATCCACCCACCATCAGAATAAAGTCATTGTGCAGTCCGTCAAAGAAAGACTTTGCATGGACTTTTGTGGACGGTTAAGTCTAGTTGAATCCAACTATGGGGTGCAGCACTCATCTCTGCTTTCAGGCCGATTTATCTATCAGATTTATCTCTCAGACACAGCAAGCATTTTACCATCTGCAACTTGTTCATCTTCACAGCAGCCCTGTAGAGTAGTCCCTGGTCGCCATTTTAGAAAGATTAAATAAAAGCGAACAAGTTAGTGTTATTCCTGTTTTATTTATTTCTTGTTGATTTATTAAATTTATCATGAAAAGATCTCAGGGCAGTTCACAGAATAAAATACAAGATAATTAAACCAAAACAACAAAACAATAAACCCCCCCTTCCCACAGACACATTTAAAAGGCTATAGAATATTAATCAGCCTAAGGCCTGGATGAAGAGTAACGTTTTTACCTGGTGCCTAAAAGTATATAATGAAGGCACCAGGTGAACTTCCGTTTTTAATGCTGGAACACCTGACCCATTAACATAGTTAACATCATTAGGGCGCCTAGTGAGTGATGCATTTGAACCCAAGTCCAGGGCCCAAGCTTCATCCACTGACCCACAGCAACTCATCTGATAACCTGGTTCCCCATTGTGTTGTATGTTTTGCAGCAGCGGATGACCGAACTGGACAAGAGGAAATGTTGCCTTCAGGAGATCCAACAGACGGAGGAGAAATACACAAGCACACTAGAATCTATCCACCAGGTACTTATGCCACTGCCGCCTCCTCCCTTCTCACAGTAGTTCAGGTGGCCGAATTTCTCTTTGCCCCACATTCAGGCCTTATTCGAGGCCACAGAAGCAGCACCTCCCTGTCTGGTTGTCTTCCTCTTTCTTGCTTTTTGCAACTCACCAGGCAATGTCGTCGTGCTGTGAGTTTCCTCGCTCCTGCCAGCGGTTGTGGGTGACGTGGAGCAGGGCCAGAGAAACTCACACAGCCAGATGGCGTCAGGTCACAAATTGAGTTGCACCAGTGATTATGGGAGTTGGAAGGAGATGTTAAAATGGGCCTGAGGTTTTTGGCGGCAGCTGCTCACCATATCTTCATTACTTAGTTCTACCCTTTGTTTGTAGCGACAAAGAAGGGGGAGTGTGGCCCTCAGCCTGATATATTGAGGGAAGGATCCCTCCCCACAGTGGCATCTTCCTCTGCTCACAGCATGTATAGTGCTAAACTGGGCATGCATAAATTTCTCCCCAGTATGGTATATTCATCCCCCGTCAGCCAATGTGCATCTTGCTGCCTTGAATTGTGCTTGTTACTGGATCGTTTCAACCTGGTTGTGCTCTTTCCAGCATTTCATGAGACCTCTGCAGCTGTTTCTGCAACCACAGGACCTAGAGAATATTTTTATTAACATTGAGGTAAGAATCCAATTTTTTAGGCACATTGCTTTTTTCTGCCAGCTGCTCTAGATATATTAAGTGCCCCACGTTACTGTTGTCCATTGTCAAATGCTAAAATTACCGTATTGGCCTGAATATAAGCCTCACATTTTTTCCAAATTCTGACCGTGAAAAGTTAAAGTGCGGCTTAAATTCACGACCTTACAAAAACGGGCTTTTATGATATTGCTGCTGTCACAGACATATGGTAAAACGGAATGGGTGTGAGTGCGTGCAGAATTTTAAGGGAGTGGCTTATATTCGAGTATTGCCTTTTTTTCTTCCCCCCCCCCCTTGAATTTTAAAGGTGTAGCTTATATTTGAGCCAATACAGTAGGTTGGTTTAGCATAGCAACCAGTTTGTGACTGAAGCCTTGGTGGCTTTTAGTAGTGTTGCTGCCAAAGTCATAATTCCCTGGCTCAGGATGTGAACCTCTGTGACTTATGCGAGGTCTGGGACACCACAGTTCTTCTCTGGCTCAGATTGTAAAAAACGAGTTTATTTTTTCCCCATTTTTTAAAATTAATTTTCCAAATTTGTAACAGAAATAACATACAAAACACACTAAAGGAAACACATTACAATACAAAAAAAGAAAAAAAGACAAATAAAAACACTTGTTACTTATAACCTAAGTTAACTTTCATTGTTAACTGAATTCCTCCAATCCCCCCTAACTGAATTTCATTGTATCACCTTGTAACAGTTTTCTTATAAAATTAACTCCTTCAATTTACTACCCTCTTCTCTTTTATTGGTATTTTTATCCTTAATTCTTTACAATTCATTCTTAATCTAATCCTAAACCTATTTGATACTTCCAAGTAATTTCTAATTAACTTACGTTACAATATTCGGCTAAATATTCTTTGAATTTCTTCCAATCTTCTTGATATTCCTCTTCCTTCTGGTCGCAGATTCTTCCAGTCAGGTCGGCCAGCTCCAAAAAGTCCACCATCTTCATCTGCCATTCTTCTATTGTTGGTATCTCTTGCGATTTCCAATTTTTGGGTAGTAAAAGTCTTGCTGCTGTAGTGGCATACAAAAACAATCTAACATCTTTTGGGGGCATAAAAAACAAGTTTCTTAATTCCCTCCTAACTCCTCAGACACTTGCCCTTCCCTTCACTGGACTTAACCACATTTTCCTTTTGCCCCATGCTTCCTAGGCACAGGTCCATGCTTTAAAGCTCTGTGTCTGGGTGCCCCCCCCTTCTTCCTCTTTTTTGCCCTGGTTCTTTCCACACACAAAAAATGTTCCTAATTCTGAATTGGAACAAAAGGCAATTTAGGTTTTCAGAGGATTGACGTTTGCTTGCAGTAAAGAGCAGTTTTTCACGGGAAAGGTGCTGGGGGGAAAGAAAAAGTGCTTAGACAGAGTGCTATAAAGCAAAGGCCTGTGCCTAGAAACACGGCCTAGAAACATGAGCCCATGATTACCTAGAAGTGGGTATATCTTTCTCTTTTCATCCTATGTAATTTTTGCATGTTTTTACTCATAGTTCCATTCATTCACACATAAGGGGAGTGGGTGGCGCTGTGGTCTAAACCACTAAGTCTCTTGGGCTTGCCAGTCGGAAGGTTGGCAATTCGAATCCGTGAGCTCCCATTGCTCTGTCCCAGCTCCTGCCAACCTAGCAGTTCGAAAGCACACCAGTGCAAGTAGATAAAAAGGTACCGCTGTGGCAGGAAGGTAAATGGCGTTTCTGTGTGCTCTGCTTTCCATCACAGTGTTCCACTGCGCCAGAAGCAGTTTAGTCACGCTGGCCACATGACCTGGAAAGCTGTCTGTGGACAAAGGCCAGTTCCCTCAGCCTGAAAGCAAGATAAATGTCACACCCCATAATGTCGAGGTTCAGGGAATCCTATCCCTCCCCTGTGGGCAGCCAAAAAAGCAGATAAAAAAAGAAGAGTTCTTACCACACAATTTATTCAGTATTCACAGAGAGAGACAAAGGAATGTAGTCCCTATTCAATAATGACATTGCTCCGAGTAAAGCCGAACCCCCTCCTTCTCTTTTATCCTCCATCATCCATGCGCCGGCTGAACTGGGCTTTCTGCCTCTGAGCTTTCTGTTCTACTACTCTCCTAGTCCTGGGAGAGGGGGGCTCAGGAATGCTGTCCAAAGACACTGAGTCTGTCAGCTGTCTCTCCCCTAGTGTTTCTTCCTCCTGCTGTTCCTCTCCCAATATCTCCCAGCTTCTCCCCTCTGCAGCCTTTGAACTATACCCTTCTGCAAACCACCGTTCTAAATCTATACAGTCCTCCGATTCTTGGGAAGGTTCAGGAGAAGGGGCGCGCAGACCCCACCATTCCTCCTCAGTCCAGCCCGACACATAGTCACCTTTGAGTGGACTTAACCATACTTTTTACCTTACCTTTCCCACATAACTTTGTACTTTTTAATCAATATTCTTAGGTAATTTTGTATTTTAATATGCATATTTTCTCTTGAAATATTTATTTCAATGGAAGTGGGTGTTATACATTTGCTGAGCACGGTGTAATAACATTTAGAGGAACATAAAGTCTGTGGGATAGCTAAGTTCTGATCCAAAGCTTCTGAAAGGTCCGGGTCAGGACATTTCACAGAAGATTTTACAAAGACCTAATTCAGCCCAGCAGTTGTGGCTGCTATGGTGATAGGAGACAGACTCCAGAATTTTTAGAAGTGCTAAGGTAGGAGCATGTAATCTGAGACAGCACCCCTTGCATATCACAGAGGATACTTCAATGCGGTTTCGGGATATATAGTGAAGATTTTAGTTCCACCACACATGCATTCCAATAGCACATCTGCTTGCACAAAGATTTGTCATCACGAATATTCTGGGACAAGAGATCATTCAAATAAAGAGCGCAGGATGACACTAAAGAAGGTGCTTTGACCAACCACGAAAAAGAGAACAGTAAAGTTTTTAAAAGCAATTTTAATAAGGTGTTCTTATAAACACACACATCCCGCTAATTAAACAAAGTAAAATTGTTTTGTGACTGGGTAGCAGCCCATTTCACTTTGAACCAATGCAGCCCCTCTCCCACTTCTACCTTGTCTGCCAGACTTGTGCAAATGCATTGGTTTTCCTGAAACGCCCTTGAACTGAAAAACACCCACCTAGCATGGATATTTGTGAAGCCTTTACTGTAAGCCAGGTAGCCTCAGGACAGATTGTTTATTCAGTATTCAGTATTCAGTCATCTCCATCTTGCAAGGCTACATATTTGAGTTCACTTGTGGCCTAGACTTCCTTCCTCTGCTAGGTCCTCTGTAATATTTCATGCAAAAGGGTATGTGCATATATGTGCCGTTTCTTCTCCAGCCAGAATGACTCACTTGTAAAGTTAAGTCACTCATTCCGGCAAGAGTTTTTCTGCTTGATCATCATTTGTGAACGCCGTAGAGACTGAAGCCATGATGTTAGGATCCCACCCAAGTCACAGTTGCCTCTGGTTTCCTTGTCCTTCCACAGCTCCCCAACCTTTTCTACACAGGCACAGCCAGACATGCAAGGTAGCAAATAGCTTGGTTCCAGTTTGTTGATGACACAGGGTTTGGGGGGACTGCATAGCCTAGGCGACGAGTAGAGTTTTGTTTTGTTTTGGCTTTTAAAAACACCTCCATCTCTGCACCCAGTCTGTTTCTCCAACAGTAAATGTAGAAAATCTTCAGACGGGTGAGCATGTAAAGACGTGAGTGAGGGCAGCATGAGAATAGTTCAGAATTTGTTTTAATCTTTCTAACGTTTTGAATCTTCAAGAGTTTAATCATTCAAGAGTTTTGAAAGTTATTTATGGTATTATATTTTAAGATGGACATAGTTTTGAAAAGATAAACAAGAAGTTAAAATAGGATTTACAGCTGCCATCTGTGAGAAACTCAGTTTGATCTGATGAAGCACGAAACAGGATGCAATCCAGGAAACCTCGTTGAAAGTGCTTGCAGAAATTGTTGTCGTTGTTGCAATTGTTACATAACAGTGGCCATCACTTATAATTGCACATATGTGTTCATTTTACATTGTGAAAGTTTGTCAACTTATCAATCTCTTTCATACTGTTTTCATTGTTTTTGGAGTTCCTCTGATTTTGTCTCGGGTGCCTTTTTCCTCCTAAAAATCCATAACTGCAGACTGCCCACTAAAAATCAGCAGTGTGTGTATGTGCGTGTGTGTGACATATTTAAAGTTGTTGAGGGATGGAGCCTACCTAATTTCACACAGAATGGAGTTCTGTAAAACTGGGGCCAACACCAAAAAGGTAAACCTATATAATAACAACAACTGGAATCTTGTCTTTACAAAGTTTCACACAAAACTTTTCCATAGCAATTGCTGGCTTTAGCAGCAGACTATATAACTTTCACATGGATCATAGTGGGATCAGCTCTATAAGAAATATTTATCAGTAAGAATGGAAGAAGCAACCCTTTCTTAAATTATTTTGCAGTTTCCTCATGAACCTGAATAAATGTAATGCTTGCACAAAGTTCCAAAAAACCCAGAATGGCCCTAATCAGTTTCCCCTTAGAGTCGTACCTTGGTTGTCAAATGGAATCTGTTCCGGAAGTCTGTTCAGCTTCCAAAAATGTTCAACAATGAAGGCGTGTCTTCCGATTGGCTGCAGGAGCTTCCTGCAGCCAATCAGAAGCCGCTTAAGCCATGTCGGACGTTGAGCTTCCAAAGAACGTTCGCAAACCAGAACTCTCACTTTCAGGTTTGTGGCATTTGGCAGCCAGAATGTTCGACTGACAAGGTGTTTGAGATCCAAGGTACGACTGTATTCCCTTTTTCAGTCCTCCTACAACTGTGGTGTTGGAGACTGCATTGTTCCCTGGGTGTCTGCCGTGATTCTACGGAGCTCTGAAAACCATGACCACTGTTTTGAGTATAGATTCTCCTACGGAGTCCTTGTTCTTTGGTTAGTTCATTCTTCTCTGTACTCTGTTTTCCTCCTGCATCAGGAACTTCTGAAAGTCCATCGCTGCTTTCTGGTGGATCTGAAGAGCGCCCTATCTTTTAGCAACTCTCAGAACCTCTACCAGGTGTTCATCAAGTACAAGGAGAGGTGAGTCCCCCTCCCAGCATGATTGCATGTGTCCGATAATATTGTCGCCTCAGGCAGAACCCTGGTTAAAGGTAAGTCCTGGATTCTTCAACCTAAACCCATGCAGCACCTCCCCTGAACAATGTGTGGATGCAATTCATGCCCAGGTGAAGAGGTTGAGGTGGAGGAATGGTGGAGATCGCCCAACCCCTTCTCCTAAAGCTTCCAGAGAAGAAGAAGAAGGTAGTGTTGAATTACAGCAGTGGTTTGAGGAAGGTCACAGCTCAGAGACAGGTGAACAGAAGAGTTGGGAGGTGTTGGAGAAGAGAAGGGGGAGACAGAGACAGACACGTTATCACTGGAGAGTATTTCTGACCCCCCTTCTTCCAGAACACGGCGTTCATTGAGGGTGCAAGAGCAAAGGACTCAAGAGACAATTAGCCCCAGGTGGCCACCATAAGGGGAACTGCAGTTGCTAGGAAGGGAAGGGGGAGGAGCTCAGTTGGAGCAACGCCATTAACGGGAGACAAACTGCATTCCTGGTCTCTCGCGGTGTTGATTGAATAAACTCATTAGTAAGAACTCTGCCTTGTTTTTCTCTGCATCTTGCTGCCACCAGGGGAGGGATAGACTTCCCCGAAGCCTGACACCAGGTGTCTGTCCAAAGCTCACTGGACCTCCATTCACACCAGCTTCTTCTGCTTGCCTGCAGGTTCTTGCTCTATGGTCGGTACTGCAGCCAGGTGGAATCCGCCACAAAGCACTTAGACCAGGTGGCCAATACCAGTGTGGATGTACGCATGAGACTGGAGGTGAGGAAACTGCTCTTTGACCTTCATGTGCTGGACTCCCACCATATGCCAGCTTGCTGCTAAACTTTCTTATCCATGGATCCCAGCAGTAGAGATTACTGTTTTCCTCAGCCTGTTCCAATTGTATTATGACGTGAGGTATTCTGTGTTTGGGACCTCACGTTATAGGACACATGCCACAACTGGGCAGCGCAATGGTATTAAAATGTAGTGCCATAAATCACCCGGCTTAAAACTGAAACTCTAATAATAAAACAGCCAATCCAATCCAGGGCAGAGTTAGGCACAGGGGCACCAACTATAGGGGGGCCCGAGCACCCATAAAAATTTCGTTGTGGGTGCTCAGCACCCATATTGCAGTGCCCCTGCCTCAACTTCCGGTGCCTCCCAAAGCACCGGAAGTGATGTCTGAGTCCTCAGAGATGCTGTCCAAAGCCTTGCAAGACCTCAGAACCTGACTTCTGGTGCCATCATGGTGTCGCAACATGACATCATGACGATGTCGCAACGTGACATCATGCTGATGTCACGGCATGACATCATGTCATCATGGTGCAACCTGGGGCCACAGTCGGTGCCCCTGGTTAAGTACACCTAAGCCCATTGGTTTCAGTTGTTCTAGGTGCTCCTAGCTTTGCAATGGATGAAAACAAAAGTATTATGCAATGACAATATCTACGTTTTAACATTTGATTTGCCCTGGGATCCCACTTTTGGAGGTGCATAACTCACCCTCAGTGGATTCGGTGTAGGATGAATCGATCCCTGTTTTTAGGAATCTCCTTATTTCCAATAGACTGCTTGTATATATGTAAAGAAAGAAAGCGTTACAAACAGTGCTGTTTTTCTAGAACTTTGCTCCATTTTTCTGCCTTTTAGGAATGTTCGCAACGAGCCAATAATGGCCGGTTCAGCCTGCGAGACCTCCTCATGGTACCCATGCAGCGGGTACTGAAATATCATCTGCTTCTGCAGGTAACAAACATTGATCAGATTATATAACGCTAGGGAGAAGGAAAAGGAAGGGGGATATTGCTCTGAAAATATATGGCACAATTGTCTTCTGTGCAGCCTCCATTCATTTTGACCAAGTTCATGCTGGATAAATTCCAGTTAAAGGTAAAGGGTAAAGGGACCCCTCACCATTAGGTCCAGTCATGACCGACTCTGGGGTTGCGGCGCTCATCTTGCTTTATTGGCCGAGGGCAGTGTACAGCTTCCGGGTTATGTGGCCAGCATGACTAAGCCGCTTCTGGTGAACCAGAGCAGCGCACGGAAACGTCGTTTACCTTCCCGCCAGAGCGGTACCTATTTATCTACTTGCACTTTGATGTGCTTTCAAACTGCTAGGTTGGCAGGAGCAGGGACCGAGCAACGGGAGCTCACCCCGTCGTGGGGATTCGAACCACCGACCTTCTGATCGGCAAGTCCTAGGCTGTGTGGTTTAACCCACAGCGCCACCGGCGTCCCTTCAAATTCCAGTTAGAGTGAGCCAATTCTAGGGTTCTTTCTGCCTCTAGATCAGGAAGGTGTTTAAAGCATAGTGAGTGAAAGAAGGTAAGCTGGGAGCCAAGGACCCTATTGTTTGTTTGTTTAGGCAAGACATCCCTATCTCTGGGACTCCTATTTATAAGCTCCTGCCGTAGGAAAAGTGAGCTTCCTGGAACGTAAGCTTCCTCTTTGTGCTGATGTCATTCGAAATTCTGCAGTGGACTCAGCAACTCTTTACTGGCAAAAAGTATCGGTTTCAGCTCTCAGTAGTGATGCTGACATACAAATGTTAGCACGTAGTGAAGATTACTTTGGCTATTTTATCCCCCAAATGCAGAGATTTGCTCATTTTTCTCTGCCTCCTCCCTCCCTCCAGGAGCTGACCAAATACACAGTGGACCCAACAGAAAAGGAGAATCTGCGGCTTGCACTAGATGCTATGCGGGTGAGACATATTCTAGGGCTAGGCGGAGTGATTTAACACATCGTGTTTGCAGCCTTAAAATTTCTGGGGTCCCGTGACAAAGGGAGGCTGTACACCCATCTAGGCCACCTGAGGATATTTGCTTGTGTATCTGTCAGTTGGGTGGGGGAATGGTTCTGGCAGATCAGATGAGTGGGACTTCAGGGACTCCCGTGGCCATAATCTGAATTCCAGGAGAGAATCTTAGCCCTGATGCTTGAGATAGTATTTGAAATGTTGAGCATTAAAGCTGAGTATTTTTTTTTTATTTTATCCGCATACAAAGCATGTACTCTAGGTCTAGTGCAGGTCTCTCCCATTATTCCGGTTTATAGCAAGCAACAGAAGATGGTGGAACCTAGACCTGGTGGGGCACATAGGGGGTCACGTGGAGGGTGCCTAGGTTCCCAAACTCCTCCTGTGTAATGTTGTTGTAGTACTAAGTCAACCACTCTGCGGCTTGTTTCCCAGTTCAATTAAGGGAGGTTCTCGGTGCAACTTACTCTCATGTAAATGGACAGAAGACTGCAGGCAGCATACATCACTCACTAAAATCAACAAAAGCCACAATAAAAAATATTGGAGATGTAAATCACAAGTAGGAACCTTCTTTCATATGCGGTGGTCGTGCCCAGGAATTAAACAGTTCTGGGGCACGATCTACAAAGAAATGAAAAAACTATTAAAATTCTTGGGATTTTAAGCAACGATATCCCTAAAGAAAGAACAATGTTATTTCTTTATGCAGCTAGGGTACTGGTAGCCAAGTGTTGGGAAAGTGAACAGTTCCCTACTAGAGAAGAATGGGAATTAAAGATAAACGAGTACTTAGAACTTGCAAAAATGACCGAATCATTAAGGAATAAACCAATCGATGTAGCCCAAAAGGAGTGGGAATGCTTTAACACTTATCTAATGAGACAAGATTCAACAAGCAAAATTTGGTTGTGCCTAGAATAAATCCATAAATAGAAAAAATGTTTCCTTATACCAAGATGAGGACATGAATTGAAATACAGGGGGGGGGGGAACCATATCAGATAGATAGAATGAATCGTGGTGAGGTAGATGGAAGTCAAAAATAAATAGAATAACAAAAGAGATCTATTCCAAAAGGGAAAGTACTTTGAGAATTGATGCTTTGGGATAGTATTGTATAGTTAATTTCATTTCATTTTTGTTCATGATTTGGTTTTTGTTTTTTGTTTGTTTTTTCCTCTTGTTTTTTTTTCTTTGCTTGGTTTCTTTGTTTTCTGTAGATTTTGTATTTGCACAAAACTCAATAAAAAAGGGGGGGGATTATAGCAATTACCCCGGTGTCATATAGTTAGCTTCATGGCTGAGTAAAGTTTTGAATCCAGGTCTGCCAGGCCCTAACCCAATAGCCTTTCCATAAATTACCTCTTTAAATTACAATGCAATATAAATTACCCCAGTGCACTTTTATTTCTTGGAGCTCTTGATGCACATGATGGGGAAGAATGGCAGTGGCGCTGGGAGGAGGGAGCAGGAAGGGTGAGGGAACTTTGGGGTGGTGATGGCAGCAACCTGCAGGTGTGGCCTACCTGCTGCAAGGTGGCGTCACCACAACAGAGATCTTGCTTCTTTCTGCGTATGTTCTCATTTACTGTATATTTTAATCTCCAAAAGCTTGCTTACTTGCATGTTAGACCCATGGAATACAATGGGACTTACTCCCAGGTAAATGTGCTTAGGTTTTCAGCCCCAATGTAGACTTGTCTGCGGGTTCCAACCAACCGGAAAACCTTGACAGGGGTTCCTGATGTCTTTAAAATACTAAAATTAGTGGACAGACTTCAGGATTGTGAGTCTGGGATCTACCTTGTGTTTTACCAGAATCCCAAGATCCACCAACTACAGACATACATTTAGGGTCCTCCACACTTCTGCCATGCCTAGAAAGAACAGGTCTCATCAGTTTTTCGCTTGACCCACACTTTCTCAGTACAGATCTGAGCTGTTTTCCCCTACCCCACTCCTTTCCAAGGGAAATCCCGCTCTTTAGTGATCAATTGGAACAAATGGCAATGCAGGGAAAACTCAAATTGCTGTTTGCTCCGATTGAATGCTAAAGAGTGATTTTCCCCGAGGGAAAGCAGTGGGACAGGAGGAATTCTGGATAAGACCTTAGTATGAAAGAACATGGGGAACTGAGAAGAGCTTACAATCTTTCTACACGGGGTTTCATTCATAGTTTCCACAAGCTTTCTTAAATTCAGTTGTCACATTTCCAAAGGGTGTGTGCCATTTGGTATTGTGAAACAAGCGGAAGTCGGAAATTCTTGGCAATTGACTAAAATCTTCCAGAGACCTACCTATAGATTCCAGTTTACCTCCTGCCCTGCACCAAACCATTTGTATGAACACAGGCCTACCTTACAGGGTTGTGAGTGCTTACAAGAATAGAACTATGATGAAAGGTATGACTCCTCAGAACATTGCCTAAAGGGGTTTGTTGCATTGTTGTTGTTGTTTAACTCTCACTTACCTCTTTGATCTTTGGCAAGTACTCCAACCGATCATTTCTTTTCAAATATCGGATCTCATTCATTATTTCCTGCATTAGGATCTGGCTCAATGTGTGAATGAAGTCAAGCGGGACAATGAAACACTGAAACAAATCACTAATTTCCAGCTCTCCATTGAGAACTTGGTGAGTGTTGCGGCAAGAGATTTTGCCTACCTTCTCTTGTTTTTGATAAGATCTTTCGACTCCAGCATGTACCTTCATATCCATTGAAAAATATAAATTTGTACTTTGCTGATTTTCAGTTACACATGAATTAGATACAATAAAAAAGGAGAAAAGAAAGAGAAATAATACTATCAACAATCATATCCCATTCTTATCTTGATTATTGGAATTCCTTTTGTTCCCACTTTTACAAAGCTGCCATTCTAACAGCTTTAAGTAAACAAATAAAAAATTATTCCTGCTAATGCCCCGTCCTCCCTGTTTGCTGCCAGAACTCTCCAGCCCCCCCCCCCAAAATATGTAATATGTCTTCTCCTATGCTCCTACTATCTCCAAAATTTGTAAACTTATCATGGACATATATAGTTTTGGAAAGAACTACTGTCTGAACAGGACGCTAGGACTTGCCAATAAGAAGGTTGGCGATTCGAATCCCTGCAACGGGGTGAGCTCCCGTTGCTCGGTCCCTGCTCCTGCCAACCTAGCAGTTCAAAAGCACGTCAAAGTGCAAGTAGATAAATAGGTACCACTCTGGCGGGAAGGTAAACGGCGTTTCCATGCGCTGCTCTAGTTCGCTGGAAGCAGCTTAGTCATGTTGGCCACATGACCCGGAAGCTGTACGCCGGCTACTTTGGCCAGTAAAACAAGATGAGCGCTGCAACCCCAGAGTCGTCCGCGACTGGACCTAATGGTCAGGGGTCCCTTTACCGTTTTTACTGTCTGAACAAAAGGTTGTAAAAGCTTTCCTTAATATGAAGGCATATAATTCTTAAAGGAACTGCCTGCCATATCCAGCACCTGCCTTTGGAGGATCATCAGGTCTTGCAAAGTGCTTGCATGGGATTTTCCAAGCTTCAAGGATCAGCTGATGAGCTGATGGTCGGTTCTTGTGGAGTGCTATGCTCTGGGCTTGGCAAGACACGTGCTATGCAGATTGTGACTTTGCCCACATGGTTTAGTTTCAAACCATGCAGGCGGAAATAGTTCACTTGATGGCTCCATCCACCTGTCAAAGTTGCCTGGCAAGGGTGGGGGTGATAACAGTTTGGTCCAATTCTAAATAAGCATCTTCTGAATGCAGCCAGTTGATCTCTTGTAAGGAACACGTTCTCCTTCTCCCTAGACACAATCCCTGGCTCACTTTGGGAGGCCGAAGATTGACGGGGAGCTCAAGATCATCAGCGGGGAGAAGCGCTCAAAAATAGACAGGTGATGGCATGCACATCCTATAGAGAGGAGGTTCTCAAACTCTGGTCTGTTGAACACTGGTTGTCTATGAGCTTCATTCAGGTGGTCCATGGAAAAGTTTAATGAGTATCCACACCTGGCCCTGTACTTAGTTTGGTTATTTTCCAGCAGTGGAAACAGAGGCTGTTCTGAACAGGGCCAGATTATCAAACAGGCTAACAAGGTCCTGGCCTTAGGTTGGTGCTTTTTTTCATGATATGGCTCTGCTGTAGTCTGCTAATATTTCCCTAGGAATTTATCAGTTAGACACTTCTTGGTTTGCCTAGTGTGGGGCCCAGGATTTTCATAACACAGCACAGGTTTTAAATAGGGTGTCAGCACTGAAGAAAAGACAATATTATGTGGTTGGAAAAGACCCCTAGCAAACTTCAAGACCTTTTTTTCACCCCACAGCTTTCCCCATGAAAACCTGCTCTTTAAACACAACAAACCTGCTCTGAAGCACAACAAACAGCAATTCGGATTTTTTGTGGATTGCTGTTTACTCCAGTTCAGTGTTAAATGGCAGGTTTCACGAGGAAA
Organism: Podarcis siculus; assembly: GCA_034642415.1. Taxonomy (NCBI): domain Eukaryota; kingdom Metazoa; phylum Chordata; class Lepidosauria; order Squamata; family Lacertidae; genus Podarcis; species Podarcis siculus. The sequence goes on along the minus strand of JAXCMG010000049.1, from coordinate 2,179,126 downwards.
GCTCTGGAACAAACGAAATACTGCTCAGACACAGGACTATAAAGCATGGACTGTCTGGTAAGCGTGGAGGAAAAATAAGGGTGGATAAGCCCTTTGTTGAAGCAGCCCAACGTTTTCTTGGCCCACAAACTCCCTAATTGTACACAGTTTGGTTTTTGCAACTACTTTCACATTCACTGTCTGCTGCTGTTTCCTTGTGTGAGCTACGTCCAGCTTCAGCATGCACCGAGATGCATGTCTGCATTCACCCATCATTATAATAGTTCATCTCATTTGTGGTTTTCAATGGCAGATTTATCGGTGGCATCCTAGTCTTATGTGCTCAAGCAGAGACGACATTCAGTGCACAGTAGAGCCAGAGGTTTCCCTCAAAGAGAAAACTGCAGCTTTGGGTAGCACCCAAAAATATTACCAAGGGAAGCCTAAACAAAGCCAGGTTGTTTGTTAACTGCATTCAGTGCAGGAGACTGCATAATAAGATTATAAAATGCATGCTTTTTATGGGCTCTTCCACAGTTTCTCTTGTTGCACTGCTTTCCTCCAGGGAAAATTCACTGTTTACCGCTGAAACAGAACAAAAGGAAATTGGGTTTTTTTGCAGATTGAGGTTTGTTCTAATTCAGCAGTAAAGAGAGGGTATTTTCCTGGGGAAAGTGGCAGGGCAAATGTAAAACCACTTGGCCCCCTTGCCTAGAAAGCATGGAACAAGTGGGAAACCTATTCGACCTGTGCTTTCTATTAAAAAAAAAAAATTAAAAAGTTTACATTTTATAATATTTAAACACATCGTTATTGTACAACAAACAACAAAATCTGTTATTGTGAGGACCATGCCTGTACACAAACATCAACACTACAATAGTTAAAAATATTAAAATTCATTACATACTATGCCAACAAAACCTTCTTCCCACAAAATAGAAAAGGAGGGAAAACGAGCAACGAGTTAAACAGGCGACGAGGGGGTCTTTACATTGTCGTCCATAAATCTTTCCCTGGCTTTCATGGCCTTCATCACAAAAACCGCTACCACATGGGTAATGCGTGGGTTTGCATCAGCTAACAAAAATTTTGTACATTTAACTTATTTTGCTCTCAAGAGCTTATCGACTCCCCTCCCTCCCGCTTGTTGTTTTTCAAAGTTCATCTTTATATCATAGCATTTATACATTTTCCAGTTTACACTTCACTCATTCTGAAGGTCACAATTTTTAAATAAAGGTAAAAAGGTAAAAACAATTATCATTATAAGTCCTCTTACAATCCTGCTGGTGTTGTTAATTGCTTACAATAGTCCTTCAGATATTGTATAAATTTACTCCAGTCTTTTTGGAATGCTTGATAGTGCTGGTTTCGGATTTTCCACATCAGTTTTGCCAATTCTGCAAAGTCCATCATCTTAATCTGCCACTCTTCTTTCATTGGTACTTCTTTTTGTTTCCATTTTTGGGCTAAAACAATTCTTGCTGCAGTTGCATACATAAATAATTTTTTATCTCCCTTTGGTATTTCATCCCCCACTATTCCTAGTAAAAACGCTTCCAGTTTTTTAAGAAAAGTATTTTTATACATTTTCTTCAACTCGTTATATATCATTTCCCAGTAAATGATGTATAGGTGGTATTCAGCACCAACCAAACTTCCTAAAATGTATAGGACAAGAAATAAAGAGTGTTGGAAATGTAAAGAAAAGGAAGGGAATTTTTATCACATGTGGTGGACCTGTAAAAAGGTAAAAGCTTACCTTTCTAGACATGGGACAAACAGAAGTGGGGGTGATACCTTTATCTCACCTTTGTTGGAATGTCTCAAGTTAAAATTGTCTTGCAGGTATGCTTTCCTCCTGGACAAAGCCCTGCTAATCTGCAAGCGGAAAGGAGATTCATACGATATGAAGAAATTTGTCGATCTGTCCAGCTACCAGATCCGAGATGACTCTTCTGTGGAGAAAGACAACAAGAAGGTAATGTTTGGGTATGCATTTGGGGGCTGGGCTGGGGGGCTGAGAAGGGAATGGGAGTTGCAGCCTTAATTCAGCAGGCACCTCCACCCCAGAACAGAACTCTGTTCTTTCCATTCTTCCCAAATGGGACTACGAGGGAACAAAGAATTCCATTTCAATAAATATGGCCCAGCCAAGATTTTATGCTAATCTCTTATTCCCCTTTTCTTTCTTCTTGCCAGTGGACTCACATGTTTGTCCTAATCGAGCTTAATGGTTCCTCGGGCTTCGAACTTTACTTTAAGACGCGGGAGCTGAAGAAGAAATGGATGGAACAATTTGAAATGGCCCTGTAGGTCTACTCTTCTACTCCCGCCCCTGTTGTATGCTATCCTTTACAATCCCAAGACTGTTGTAGTCTGGCTGCAGATCCATTCTAGTCACTGGAACATTTCCATGACAGTACACCGATTCTGCAGCACTGGAGCTTGACCATAATATTACCAGAAAAAATGTGCAAAGTTGGCAGATTTGATGTAAGAATCTGAATCTTTCTAATGGGCTGGGATGGACATCTAGGGCCCATTCAGGCTGGTGTTTTGTTGTGGGTATTTTCTGCAACCTGTTCTTGACACAAGGATGTCTTTATTCTGTGTGTGCTCCAAACAAACAATCCATAAGCCCGTGAATTTGATGTAGCCACCATTGTTGTAAGCTGCTGACTCCCTCTTTCTCAATTTCTGGTGCAGCTCCAATATCTACCCTGAAAATGCTACAGCAAATAGACACGAGTTCCAGATGTACTCCTTTGAGGACACCACCTCCTGCAAAGCCTGCCAGATGCTGCTGAGGTACATATCCCATCCCACTCTACCCAAGCCATGCAGGAAGGACAACTACCGTATTGGCCCAAATATTAGCCACACTTTCCCCCCAAATTCTGATAGTGAAAAGTGCAGCTTATATTCGCAACCTTACAAAAATTGGCTTGGAGCAGACTTGTCCCCGGATGTTGGCTGGTTTTGGCTGGGCCGGCTTCCAAGATGGTGGCGCGGTGAGGGGGGTCCCTGAGAGGGAGCCAGAAGGCGGCGAGGAGGAGGAAGGGAGGGAGGAGCATGGACGAGAGAGCGGGAAGGTCTGCTAGGAGGAGGAACAGGAGATGCAGATGGTGTGCTGGGACTGGCGCTAGTCCGAGGTGCTGCCTGGCTTTAGCCCGCTGAGGGGTGGCATGAGTCCCACCAGCAGCCGCCTCTCTCCACCCGTCCTGTTGGGGGGCCATGTGGTGCTGACCCTCTAGAAGCACTGCTGCCTACCATCACTACCGCCACCGCTGGAGTGAAGGCACTGCCTCCTTGGCCCCCCTCGGCCCCCACTCCTCCTTGAGTATTGTCTCTTTTTTCCCCCTCTCCATTAATTTTTATTTATTTATTTTTATTGATACAGCAAGAAAAGTAAAAAGAGAAAACACAAATACCAAATTACACACAGGAATAATGATAGATACAGAATTTTCTTAACAAACAATAAAACATAAATTGGTCTTAACACTAAAGACCCGACCTCCCGTCTATTCCAAATTTCGATTTCATATAACTTATTGCCAATACACACTTTTATCATAATTAAACTTTTTCTTAATATATCTTAATTCTTATATCTTCCTTGCAACTGTTACTTAAGTTCCTCGAATGCTTCAACCGAGTTCAAACTACTATATTTATATTTCAGATATTCTTTGAAAACCTCCCATTTTGAAACAAATTCCTGTTTTGATTTGTTCTTTATTTTTTCTGATAGACCATCTAATTCTGCATATTCTGTCAACTTTTGAATCCAATCTTGTATAGAGGGGAATTTCATTATACTTCCATTTTGCCATGATAAGAACTCTTGCTGCCGCTGTAGCGTATGAAAAGATACCCTCTCCATTAATTTTAAAGGTGCGGCTTATATTCAGGTGAGGCTTATATTCGGGCCAATACGATATCTCTTTTGTTGCATAGTAATTTTTATTTGGTTTTTCAAATATTAATTTATAACAATTCAAATTGCATATCCATATTTAGAGATTTCTCCAAATCTCTGGCCTTCCCATCTTCCCCTCCGTGAGTCCTATCGTACACCCTCTTAACTGCATATTTTTCCACAATCCATATTTTGTATCTTTCCATCTTGCCCGTAATATTCGTTACATTACAAATGTTATTAAAATCCTGCTCGTGTGTTCATCTGTTTACAGTGATCTCCTAGATAAATTATAAATCTTCCCCATTCTTTATTGAAGTTTAGCTCTTCTTGGTTCCTGAGTCTTCCAGTCAGTTTTGCCATTTCAGCATAGTGCAACAGCTTGATCTGGCATTACTTTCTAGTAGAAGGGACAACTATCTTAATAATATAGCTGCCAGTTTTATGTGATCCCACCTTTAGCAGTGAAATTAAATGTGGTTTTTTTTTAAAAAAAACCACTTTATTTAACAATCAGCAATAACTTACACAACACTACGCGACATTACAATACATATATCAACATTCAAAATTTTTATCTATATCTATTTTAAATGCTAATGAAGTTATTAATGTCAGGATAGCCCATGTAAAAGTTTTCTCACTGTGGAACATGGAGACTCGGATCACATCAGGCATTATTTGGAACCACACCTGAGCTTTAGTGCATAGCAGCAGGAAACCCTATAAGACCTCAGGCTTGCAAGATCTGCTTTGGTTTTTCTAGAGCCCCAAGATCCACCAATCAGAGACTGGCACTTTGGACCCAGAAATATTTTTGGAGTGCTAGAACTGAACAGAGCTCAAAGTTCTCTCAAGCAGAAAAATCCACTCATACTTATCGCCTCAAGCATCCTTCATTGTAGTCACAGGAACCAGCTCCTAGGGGCTGAGTTCTCTTCGGCCCCCCAATAAAATATTTGGGGGGGTCCAGCCCCTCCCAAAATCGATGGGCATTGCCATTCAAAAGGTGTGCATGTGCTGTGTAATGGAATTGATTGTGCAAGGCAGGGCTTACCTGCCCCACCTATTTTATTCAAGCTGGCACTCCTGATTTCAGCAGTATAATTTAGGGTGGGGCTTTAGGCTAGGGTGGGGCTAATTTAGGGTCATTTTGTTGAAGAAGAGAAGAAGAAGAGGAGTTTGGATTTGATATCCCACTTTATCACTACCTGAAGGAGTCTCAAAGCGGCTAACATTCTCCTTGCCCTTCCTCCCCCACAACAAACACTCTGTGAGGTGAGTGGGGCTGGGAGACTTCAGAGCAGTGTGACCAGCCCAAGGTCACCCAGCAGCTGCATGTGGAGGAGCGGGGAAGCGAACCCGGTTCCCCAGATTACGAGACTACCGCTCTTAACCACTACACCACACTGGCTCCAAAAAAAAAGGCTTCGTGAAGCCAAAAGGAAAACTGTACAAGAAATCCTTTTTAACGACATCAATTGAAGTAGGCATACTTTTCTTCCAGTAAAAAAGACAATAGAAACAAATGAGCCTCTTGCAAGTTAAGATTTGCAGAGTCTTTCTGGGATACCAAGGTGGGTTGCCTTTTAAAGTCGTTTAAAGTCATACCCAGGCTACAGTGCCTACCTTGCAACACTAAAAATTGTTTAAAAAGGATGCACTTGTTGAACAATTGAGAGTCAGAAAACCTGATCTTCTGCAAATTACCCAGAGATCTGAACTACTAGTAGATCCACACCTATCTTCTACCCAGCACTTATGTAAGGCAACTAAGCAAGACTTTATTATACATAAGCCCCCTCCCTCCTCTTTCCCATCTGCACACAGAGGAACCTTCTATCAGGGCTATCGCTGCAGCAGATGCCGGGCACCTGCTCACAAGGAATGTCTGGGGCGGGTGTCACCGTGTGGAAAGTCCAGCTCAGGCAAAGGTAAGGTTTCAGACTCCTCTAAATTGGTGGACGAGTCTCTAGAGCAGCCTTTCTCAACCTTGGACCTTGGGCCAGGTCCTTAGATGTTGCTCGACTGCAGTTCCCATCATCCCTGGCCCCTGGTCCTGCTAGCTAGGGGGAATGCAGAGAATGATTATCGATAATGAAATGGGAAACAATAAGATGGTGATACACAGTTTCACCTTATTTTTAAAAGGGTGTGTGTAAATCAGAGCTCCGTTCCTATAGTAGGTAAGGTAAAGGGACCCCTGACCATTAGGTCCAGTCGTGGCCGACTCTTGGGTTGTGGCGCTCATCTCGCTTTATTGGCCGAGGGAGCCGGCGTACAGCTTCTGGGTCATGTGGCCAGCATGACTAAGCCGCTTCTGGCGAACCACAGCAGCGCACGGAAACGCCGTTTACCTTCCCGCCAGAGTGGTACCTATTTATCTACTTGCACTTGGACGTGCTTTCGAACTGCTGGGTTGGCAGGAGCAGGGACCAAGCAGCAGGAGCTCACCCCGTTGCAGGGATTCGAACTGCCGACCTTCTGATCAGCAAGTCCTAGCCTCTGTGGTTTAACCCACAGCGCCACCCGCATCCCTCTCCTATACAATTATATGCTTCATTTTAAGCTCTTCTCTTCATGCCTATTGTAATCTTTCCTTATTTTCTGTTTAATGCAGAGCCTGGATCTACCATGAAAAAGGTAAAAGAAAAGAAGTTGGAGTTAATAGCAATAATAGGTGGGGTGGGGTGGGATGGAAGGACATCTGCAAGAGAGCCTAGCATGAAGCGGGGTTTAACCTTTACCCTAACAGTTCTCACCTTCTGCCTTTCTGCTCAGACCTCCCCTCCCCCAAAGAGGCCTATTTTTAGCCTTGGGACCAAGATTTGGAGGAGTGGGAAGGGCTTTTGAAGAGAAGAATTGGCAGGTGGGAGGAAGGTTAAACAGCCCCTTCTTCCTGCCAGTCCTCCCTTGCCCTTGTGCTCATAAGACAAACATGGGGCCCCGGGAACCTGTTTTTGCCAAGCATTGTGTGGTTGTGCCCAAAGGTTGCTTTTTTTAGCAGGAGCCAATTGCAGGTGTCTTTACTTGGTGGCTGAAAGACACCACACTTGTTTCCTCCCGAAAGAGCCAGATTAAGTGCAGGCGTGCACAGCAAATAATACCTAGAAATTCAAAGAACTGGAATTGTAGAACAAAATTCTGGGTATCTCCAGTTTTGGTTAATGTGGATATGAATTATAAAATATAGATGGTGTTGTGTTCTTTCCCATTCATCGCTCAGTTAGAGACAAGCAGTTATCGATTTGACTGGATTGTTCAGTTCATTTGTAAATTGTTTGCATGCTGCCGCTTTTGTCCCCATCGCCACAGAGCCCTGACCCCCAAAAGATCTCCTCCTTTTTCTCCTTGGCCCCCTTTTATTTATCCAGTCCTTGCCTCCCTTACTTCTCAACATCAGGTCTTTGTGCTGCTCCCCTCCCCTGCTATTTCCATCCCCCCACTCCATCCCCACCTCTTCAAACCCACTGCTTCCTAAGTCCTCTTCTCACTCATCTTCCCAATCCTCAGTCTGCTTAGCACCAAACCTTTCTGCTTGCTTCCACCAGCATGCAGATCCTTCTGTCTGTATACTTTGTGTGAGTTTTTACTTTCTGCAAACTGACCCTTTACGGAGAGCTTGTCCACACTTCCACTAGTTCCATGCCTAGAAAGCATTTGGGGTCCAAGAGATTTCCCCATACTTTCAAGGCATGAGTCTGAGCTGTTTTTCTTTCGCTCTGCCACTTTTCCCAGGAGAACCACAGAAAAACCATTTGACGTTTGTTCCGATTCAACAGTAACCAGCAGATTTTCCTGGGGAGAAGCGGCAGGACAAGGGGAAGTGTGGATGAGCCCTGTGAGGGAAGTTTGTCAACATGCAATGGGCTGAACCTTCCCCCTCGTGAATGTGAATAATTGTGAATGTTCTGTGACATCACAGCAACTCAGCCAATGGTGTGGAAATGGTTCATAATCCACAGTCAACCAATTTTTAGCTTAAGATGTGTACATTGTGCATAATGAATAAAATACTCCATACAGGTTTAATATGATATATCCTTCCAGAAACTTGGGTGTGTACCTTGGTGATTATAATTTTCTATATCCTGTTAACCTCTCACCTCATTCCTGTTACCTGAACCAAAATCCATTTTTCTGTGCAGAATAAATCCAATCGACATACGCTGGAGAGCGATAAAGCTGCTCTAGGTGAGTTGTAGTTACCTGGTAGCTCACTATGTATGTTTCTGCAAGGACATCAATGATGGCAGGTGACCGATGAAGGATTGAGGCTGGCAGCCCCCCAAGACTAGCAGCAGAGCATCTGGAGAACTTACTGCTTCCATTCACCTACATGGCCCCACCCATCCCTTGGTCACAGCATCGTGTTGTTGTTCCTAGTTATTTAAAAAGCTCACTCCCATAGCATGTGGTCGAAATAAAAGCAATAATAATAATAATTTTATTAGTCATATTCAGCACATCTGGCTGGGTTTCCCCAGCCACTCTGGGCGGCTTCCAGCAGAGTATAAAAACATAACAAAACGTCAAATGTTAAAAGCTTCCTTACACAAGGGTACCTCGGGTTACATACGCTTCAGGTTAAAGACGCTTCAGGTTACAGACTTCACTAACCCAGAAATAGTACCTTGTGTTAAGAACTTTGCTTCAGGATGAGAACAGAAATCGTGCTCTGGAGGCACGGTAGCAGCAGGAGGCCCCATTAGCTAAAGTGGTACCTCAGGTTAAGAACAGTTTCAGGTTAAGAACAGACCTCCAGAACGAATTAAGTTCTTAACCTGAGGTACCACTCTACAGGGCTGCCTTCAGATGTCTTCTCAAAGTTGGGTAGTTCATGTCTTTGACAGGGTGGGTGCCACTACCGAGAAGGCCCTCTGCCTGGTTCCCGGTAACTTCACTTCTTGCAGTGAGGAAACCACCATAAGGCCCTCGGAGGTGGACCTCAGTGTCTGGTCTGAATGATGGGGGGTCAGGGGGCGGGGAATGAAGATGCAAGGAAACTGATTCGTCTAATCACTGCAATTCTCTTCTTTGCTCTTAAGGGCTGCCAAAATTGGAGGTCTGCCAGGAGTATTATGGTGTTCCTCCACCTCCTGTGGCATTTGGTCCACCACTGAAGCTCAACGTGGGGGATATTGTGGAGCTAAACAGAGCTGAGGCCGAGCAGCTGTGGTGGCAGGTAGGCATAGTCAACATTGCTGTCAAACGGTAGCTCTTCGGTCTTGAGGTGACATCAGGATAACATGGTGATGAACAACTGGGATGATGAATGAGCTATTGCATAGGTAAAGGTAAAGGACCCCTGAGAGTTAAGTCCAGTCGCGGACGACTCTGGGGTTGCAGTGCTCATCTCGCTTTACAGGCCGAGGGAGCTGGCGTTTGTCTGCAGACAGCTTCCAGGTTGTGCAGCTAGCATGACTAAGCCGCTTCTGGCGAAACCAGAGCAGTGCACGGAAACGCCGTTTACCTTCCCACTGGAGCGGTACCTACTTGCACTTGGACGTGCTTTCGAACCGCTAGGTTGGCAGGAGCTGGGAACGAACAATGGGAGCTCACCCTGTCGTGGGGATTTGAACCGCCGACCTTCTGCTCGGCAAGCCCAAGAGGCTTAGTGATTTAGACCACAGCGCCACCTGCATCCCAGTGCATCCCTTCTCAGAATACAAATAAAGGAACTACTGAATCTTTTAAGTGCAAGTCTGCCAGTGTGATTTGAAGAACCAAGGGGGAACATAGGTAAAGGATGCTGAACTCTTCTCCTTCCCTCCCGCTCTTACTCCTTCAATCTGCCTTGTTTGCACACTGACGTGGCCTTTTAAATGGCCCCTGTCCTAACAGGCAGCAGCAGAGGAGGAGTTCTTCTGCCAATCAAATTGCTGCCCAGAGCTCAGCATTACTCTTGCAGGAGGAGTCTTTGCGGCCCATGTCTTCCAAAGTCCATGGACCATTTCCAGAGATTAATTTAGCAATCATCAGGCTATCTATTCCCCCAGAAGATCCTCTGCTCTTTTTCACAGTCTAGAGGTAGGCTAGTTCCAAGTCGCTTAAATGTACTAAATTTGGGACTGAAACTGGAAAGGGTGGCTTCTCGCTTCCAGTTCACAGCATACTTAGATGCAAGGGCTTTTTTTTTTTTTGCAGCAGTTTGTGAGGCATCCTGTGAAGTAGGGGAAACTATGGCAAAAAACCCCTCCAGGTCATTTCAGGTCAATGCTTGTAACCAACTTAAAGTCAACCACTGGAACGTTCCCCCATCATCTAAAGCTCTTTTCAAAAATGTTCAACTGCAGATCGACCATACTTTTCATGAGTTCTTTGCTTTCGTTCATTGTTTTCAGGGAAGGAACACATCCAGCAATGACATTGGCTGGTTTCCTTGCAAGAAAGTGAAGCCTTATGTCTGTGTAAGTAGCACATATCTGGGGGAGTGATTTCTGTGTGTTTAGTTGATTAGAGCAGTGTTTCCCAACCTTGGGCCTCCAGCTGTTTTTGAACTACAATTCCCATCATCCCTGACCACTGGTCTTGCTAGCTAGGGATGATGGGAGTTGTAGGCCAAAAACATCTGGAGGCCCAAGGTTGGGAAACACTGGATTAGAGGATTATTGAAACTGGCTTGCTGTGTTGTAAACCTTTGGTCATCACACTCACAAAAAAATAGAATTAGGTTGAGGTACAGTTTAGCATAAGTGGTTCCCAACACACTGGACACCACAGAATCAGAGAATTGTAGAGTTGGAAGGGACCCTAAGGGTCATCTAGTCCAACCCCCTGCAATGCATGTTTTGCAATAGGTTTTTTTTGTCTATTTGGGGCTCCTAGAGCAAACACAGAAATCTTATCAGCAAGTAACACATGTTCTCCTTATTATTCAAAAATGAAACTTTCTGAATAATTCCTTTGAGAAAGTTTTCCCTAGAAGAGGTATACAGGGAGTAGTACAGTACATAACAAACAATATATTTCACTTCTCCCTGGCTGCAAATACATAAACAATGATTAACAGATACTCCAGGGTCATAGATTTGTAGAGTTGGAAGGGACCCCGGGGGTCATCTAGTCCAGCCCCCTGCAATGCAGGAATCTTTTGCCCAACATTGGACTCAGACCCATGACCCTGGGATTAAAAGTCCCATGCTCTACCAACTAAGCTATCCCTGTGATTTCTCTCCTCTAAATATACTATGGACATGCTTTGATATATCAAAGCTGTGAATAACTTCCATATCACATCAGCAAATAATTCAAGGAAGTAATCTGGAAGCCCATAATCAAATTTCACAGAATACTAAAATGGTGAAGGCAGCAAGATGTGATCTCCAAACTATGCAAACGAATGTTTCCACTCTTTATTTTTAATACACTGCTTTGTAGCTACAGGTGTATCTTCAGAACATCAAGGATTAGTCCATACTTGCTTAAAAGGGTTTCACATCTGTTAGCCCAATTCCAAGAAAATCTATTGGAGATTTCCTCCAATTAACATTTTTAGGCAACTTTGTGTCTGGCATATGCTGTGATTTCAGGCAATACAGAAGCAGGGCGGTATGAGCTGTGGACAATATAGAAAAGAACCCAACCTCAAATATCATCTTGACAATAGGAATGCTACATGGGAGATTCAAGTATGTGCTCTATTGAGATGTTGAATGAGTGTTGGTGGATGTCATAGATATTGCCAGTGCTTTTTTCTGGGGGGACGCATACCCCTAAACATCACAGTTCCAACTATGGGGGCAGCTATGTTCCTCCGGGCCCTGGCTCTATTCTCACTCACAGCTCCAGTCATTTCAGACTTGTAAGATATTTATTTTATTTTTCATTTCTATTTCCTGGACAAATTTTTAAGTGGGATGTGAGTATTCCTCTAAATACCAGTTGCTGGGGATCACAATTAGAGAGAATGCTATGGTGCTCTTCCAGGCATCTAGTTGGCTCCTGTGAGAACAGTATTCTGGGCTGGAGGGGCCTTTGATATGCCACAGTAGGGCTCTTCTTAATAATAACAATAATTTTATTATTTATACCCCGCCCATGTGACTGGGTTTCCCCAGCCACTCTAGGCAGCTTCCAGCACATATGAAAACATAATTATTGTAGTTTTGGGTGGTTATTATGAAAGTGCTACTCTTTGTTTTCATTTTTCTTCTGGGGAATGTCATCATCAAATTCTTCCCCTTGGCTTTTTCCATTACTTTTTGGAGCAGGGCTGGTGCCAGACCTCGGAGGTGCCTCAGCACCATGCCACTTACGGGTGCCTCACCCTCACAGACAAGGCAGAGCTCTTGCCCGCTACCACATGCAAAGGCAGCAAAGCCCCCTCTCCCAGGGCACCCCACCTCCCAACACCCACAACAGGAAAATTGAGATGGCTGCTGCTGTGCACCATCCATTCCTCCTGCTGGGATGACAGATCCAGTGCTTTTTTCGGGGGGGGGGGCGACGCACGCGGATGCATACCCCTAAACATTTTGTGAATCTAAGTTTGGCCTCATTGAGAGGCAGTATTTCAATATGAGTAGGAAAATGAGAGTACCCCTAAACATTTTATTTTTTTTAGGAAAAAAGCACTTAACCCTGTGCTGTTTAGTTACCCATCTTGGATGCTGGATGCTTCCAGTCAGGTGTTTCTTGTGGGATCAGTATGTCTCATGCATTCAGCTTTTTTGCAGCATCCATACAATGCCATTATCACCAAAATGCTAGCTCATATTTTTTGCAATTTAATCCAGGTTTAAAGGGTAAAGGGACCCCTGACCATTAGGTCCAGTCGTGGGGTTGCGGCGCTCATCTCGCTTTACTGGCTGAGGGAGCCGGTGTACAGCTTCCAGGTCATGTGGCCAGCATGACTAAGCCTCTGGCAAACCAGAGCAGTGCACGGAAATGCCATTTATCTTCCCACCAGTGGTACCTATTTATCTACTTGCACTTTGACGTGCTTTCGAACTGCTAGGTTGGCAGGAGCTGGGACTGAGTAACAGGAGCTCACTCCGTTGCGGGGATTCGAACCACCAACCTTCTGATCAGCAAGTCCTAGGCTCTGTGGTTTAATGCACAGCACCCTTTCGATTAAAAGTCCAATTTTTTTTTTAAAAAAACCTGCTGCCAGGTTATCCATTACTGATATTTCAATAAGCCAGTTAACAATATTAAGCCCCCATCTGGAAGCACCCAAAAAAGAGAGAAAGTGTTTTTACTTTGCAACCCAATGCTATAACACTGCATTTGCTGAATTAGAAGGAAACCAGCTGGAAAAAAATATGCCACGGGAAATAATTGATAAAATATGCCTTTGGATTTAAGCAGCATAACTGCACAGTATTGCATATCATCTTCTGGGTGATGTCTTTGCCTCATTTGTCAAAATCTTCCCACCAAAATGAATGAGGCAAGGATTTCCCCCTCTGCTGTTTTTTCAAAAACTTTCCACAATACAAATCCTACCCCAATTCACAGAAAATAAATACTGTATTACCTTTTCTTTCCCAGGTTCCTCCTCCAGATCTGTCAGTCTTTCACTGGTAAGTAACACCACAGAATTAAACCATTTCAGTAGCTTGTTATCCAAAACTCCTTATTCTGTGATGTCTAGCATGAGGTTAATGAACCTTGCATCCTACATAGGCCTAGGGTTTCTGCTGGTAGTAGCCCACTTGTAAATCTACACAGTATGCAAGTACAATGAGACATCACATGCACATACAAGGTTTGCTGTGAGGTTTTCCCATGCTATGATTTTTAAATGTGTTTATCCCGTATCATAAGTTCAGAGCTGTTACACCAAGCTGAGAGCGGGGTCGTCTTCTTCTTTTTTGGTGATCACTCTTAGCCGAGTAAGATTGTCTTCCATAAACACAGTTTTAACAGTGAGTTCTTAAGTGACTGCGGAGGCCAATTCAGGATCCACACGTCCTTCCATAGTGGGGACATAGGTTTCTGGGCAGGGAGTTGATTGTGGTGAGGGTTCACCAAGTGTACCTTCCTCTTAGCACACTTCTCCCTTTCATCCTGAGTTTGAGCATCTTCAAAGTCCATGACACCTTTGGTAAAGGCTGTTCTCCAATTGGAGCACTCACAGGCCAGTGTTTCCATTTATCAGTGTTTATACTACATTTTTAAAGATTTGCCTTGAGAGAGTCTTTTAAACCTCTTTTGGTGACCACCAGCATTACGCTTTCCATTTTTAAGTTTGGAATAGAGTAGTTGCTTTAGAAGACAATAATTAGGCATCCAAACAACATGACCAGTCCAACGAAGTTGGTATGGAAGAATCATTGCTTTGACACTGGTGATCTTTACTTCTTCCAGTACACAGGCATTAGTTTGCCTGTCTTCCCAAGTGATGTGTAAAAATCTTCACAGACAGCATTGATTAACAGGGAGAGGACAGTATTCTCCCTGGCTCTCCATTTCATTGTTGTAGTAGAACAGGCACTGATCTAAAGACTTTATGAGAACACTGATAGTTATATTGAATAAAAATAAGGCACATAGGATTTCTCATGCTACTTCGATCTCCCACCTTCTGTCTTTTGTGGTGGTGGTAAACTATGGGATACAGAGACACCCAGTGACCAAATGCTGTACTGCAATTAACAAACACCCCTCATTGTACAGGTATGCAGGGCCCATGGAGCGGGCAGAAGCAGAACAGACCCTTGCCAGTCGTTCAGATGGGACTTTCCTGGTGCGGCAGAGAATCAAGGATGCAACTGAATTTGCCATCAGCATCAAGTAATGTTATTGCTCCCCACACTAGAAAATCGGGGTAGAGAAGGAGATTTGTATGTGCAATACAGTGGTACCTCGATTTTCAAATGTCTCCGTTGACAAACATTTTGGAACTCAAATGCTGTAAACCCGGAAGTAAATGCTTCAGTTTTCGAACACGCCTCGGAAGTCAAACCGGAAACATGGCTTCCGTATTGAGGCTTCCATTTTGAGTTTTCAGTTTTTGAACGTTTCAGAATTCAAACGGTCTTCCAGAACGGATTATGTTCAAAAACCGAGGTACCGCTGTATAATAAAAGGAAAGAAAGAAAGAAAACCTTGAAGCTGGCAAAGTTTAAAAAATCATACCTTTTTAAAAATAATTCACCTCCACACTAGAATCCATTGATTCAGGTTTCTTTGGAAGTTGATGCTTATAACTTCTTCATCATCATCTTTTTATTTGTAAACCCCCCCACCACCACCTGACTGGGTTGCCCCAGCCACTCTGGGCAGCTTCCAGCATATATAAAAACATAATAAAATATTAAACATTTAAAAACTTACCTATACAGGCCTGCTTTCAGATGTCTTGTAAAAGTTGTATAGTACCTTATCTGCTTGACATCTGATGGGAGGGCGTTCCACAGGGCGGGCGCCACTACTGAGAAGGCCCTCTGCCTGGTTCCCTGTAACTTCATTTCTCACAGTGAGGGAACTGCCAGAAGGCCCTTGGAGCTGGACCTCAGTGTCTGAGCTAAATGACAGTGGCAAAGATGCTCCTTCAGGTATACAGGGCTGAGGCAAGTACTCTTTGGTGAGAGAGACCCAGCAGAGATTTAAATACAGCATGGAAATATAGGGTGCTAAGACCTTTAAAATACCCCCTTCTAAGTTGCTTCCAAAGTTTCCCACTTCCCTTAGCCCAGAAAGAGATCACCAGTTCAGTAAGGTAAAGAGAGTTTACTTACAAACTCTTCAGAGGTCAGATTCATGTGCTCTTCCACACAGCAGCGAGAAAATACAGGCGGTACAACTTAGTTTCAAAATTGGTAAGAGTTTCTAAATTATTTGTCTAGAGAGACAAAGATGGCTTGCTAAAGCCACACAGTCTAAGTTGGATGCTCCAGCTTAGACATCCTTACATGGTGGAAGGAAAAAGAACGAAGAGTTTGGTAGCCCTTCCTCTCAGGTAAGGCCTGTGACCTAGCTAAGCCTGGCAGGACAACTTACTCTAGGATCCTAACCCCTTCAAGCATTAATTCAATTTAAGCATGTTGGTTATCCCAAATTATCGTGCCAATTTTTGTCCCAGCCTCTCATTAAGAAGGATTCTACAGCACACCAACAGTTGTAAATATATACGTACCAGTTGCTTGGTTTCTTCTTCACAGTCGAAGCACTGCCTTATTTCAAATGCCTAAACAAACAAACCCCTGTATTGCAAAATATGAGTCAGCAATATCAAAAGCAACACGATGGCCAGAAACAATAACAATGTGAAAAACTTTATGGAATAATTCAAAACATCAAAACTAACAAACTGAAGTCTCTGAAAGTCCTTAAATGAATCACGGTGCCAGACTTTACCTGGTGGAGAGCAAGCTGTGAAGTGACTACATAATCGCATGAGCACTGTTCCAGAGTATTTTTCATTTTATCTATTCAAAAAAAGGTTGGTTAATGAAGAAATTACATATCCTTTCTACTTACAAGTGTTGAACTAATTGGCTGATGAAGAATTCAACGAAACAGTAGTTGTTATCCAGAAAAACTGTTCAGCAGAGTTCAGAGTTGGACATCAGAATTGGACATTTGCTGATTATTTCAAATGCCAGCATTAATTTTGACTTTGAATGAGGCAGGCACCTTAGTTCTATCTCTTAGCTTAGAGCTCTTCTAAATGAGGTTACGTGACCTGTTGTTGCCAGTTGTCAACAATGCTGTGCAGAAATGGGAAACCATTAACCCAACTGTCATGTGGATTTGTGTCCCTCAGGTTCAACGCTGAAGTCAAGCACATCAAAATACAGACCAAGGAGGGTTTGTATCGCATCACAGAGAAGAAAGCCTTCAAAGGACTTATAGTAAGAATCAGTTTTCCCTTCTGTCTTCACAGTAACTGTTAGAACTGAGGAAAAGAATTGGGGTCAGGGGAACAAAATGAGAGGAAGTTGGGAGGGAGAGTGAAAGCAAACATATTTTTATTTCAGTTTCAGGATAGGCAGAAGTGAGATCTTTGGCAAGCACCATCAGAATAGTAATGATGGCAAAGGGCCAAACCAGGCAGTGCATGGGATGGTAATTAAGAAGGTGCATGAATAGTCTCTCTACACTTGGGGCTGTTTCGTTTAAGTGAAAAGCAATCACCCAAGCTGTGATCAGAAGCAAAAGAGCACAATGCAGAGGAGCTGCTTAACCCTTCCCTTTAGGGCACATCGCCCTGCCCCTTTCCCAAGGAAAACTCATGGTTTAGCACTGAATCGGAACAAGTGGCAATTGGGTTTCCTGCAGATTGCTTTTTGTTCCAATTCAGCGCCAAAGAGTGGGTTTCCTGGGGAAAGCGGTGGGACAAAGGCAAAATCCCTCAGACCCATGCCTAGAAAGCATGAGACAAGCGAGAAATGTCTTGGACCCTTAGGGCTCATCCACACTTACCGAAATTTCCTCCACCCTTTCCAGGCACAGTTAGCTCTTTAAAGCTCTAATAGCTTCGGCCCTACATACCTGAAGGGGTGTCTCCATTCCCTTGTTCAGCCCAGACACTGAGGTTTAGCTCTGAGGGCCTTCTGGCAGTTCCCTCATTACAGGAACTAGGCAGAGGGCATTCTCGGCAGTGGCACTCGCTGTGTTTTTGTATATTCTGTTGGAAGCTGCCCAAAGTGGCTGGGGCAATCCAATCAGATGGACACGATAAAAAAAATGTTGTTGTTGTGTCTGAGCACCCTTTTGTTTTTTTGCTCTGGAGCTCTCCCCATGAATACTGACTCTTTAAAGTTCAATTGGAGAAAATGGCAATCCATGGGAAACCCAAATTGACATTTGCTCGAACTGAGTGCGAAAGGGCAGGTTTTCATGGGATGGCTAGGGGGGGAGGGAATACACTCATGTATGGAGCTTTCCTATGCCTGGAAAAAGTGGGGCAAAAGGTTAGTGTAAATAAGCCATTAGTCTGCTTAATATCAGCTTCCTCGGGATAAGTTTTCTAGAAAGGGCAAGACAGGGTGAGAAAATATGGGGTGACTAGAATGTATCATCTAGTGTGTGGACAAATGAAAGGAACATGTTAAATATCCCCACCTCTGCTTTCCCTGCACTCAAAATGGCAGCCACCAGACTGCTGAGAGGCTGTTCATACATCTTCTATGTCATCTATAGTTGAGCCCTGGGAATCAGTTTATGGCATGTCTCGCATGTTACACAGAAGCCAAAGAACCAATTCTGAAAAGGGGAATTGGAGTTTGGGGTTCAAAGAAACAGCTGAGATGTATTTCAGTTGTATTCCTTTTTTTCCTAATATTGCTCTGATATGTGCCTTGCATGTCATGTCTTTCTTTCTCAAGTGAATGGGTTAGATATGCCTTACCAGCTACACATGCTGCCTTTCCTCCTCTCCAGGGGGCATATTGTGCAAGCTTTAGGATGTTGCCTGTATGAAGAAACTCTTCTTTCTCTCTCTAGGAGCTGGTACAGTTTTACCAAGAGAACTCCCTGAAGGATTGCTTCAAGACCCTCGATACTGTGCTACAGTTCTCCTTCAAAGAGCCTGGGAACAGAACAGTGCCCAGGGCCTCTGGTGTGTGTGATCTGAGTCTCATCTCTACGGTTTCAAGACTCAGGGAAGTCAGGGGCAATAAAAAGCAAGATATAGGAAAGCAATGGAGGCTTGCTGTGCTTCTCTGGGGTTATTCTGTGGCAAGACACACATAGGTACAAGGTCTTCCAGACAGAGAATGCAATCAGAACTGTCCATGAGTGCAAGTTTTTTGCACCATGTACACAACACCATTATGTGCCCCCCTTTGCATTTAACCTGGATTTCTGGTTGCAGTGGCACTCTATTATTGTTATTAACCTGCCCTTCCACCCAAAGATCCCAGAGTGTGTTACAATATTAAAACATAGCTTCTTAACACAATGGGGGGGGGGTTGTCGCATTTAATATGGCTTTCAATGAATGGTCTTGCCACATCTGTGCCTCCATTTCCTCCTCAACAGAGCATGAAGAGTGGTACCTTGGTTCTCAAACTTAATCCATTCCGGAAGTCGGTTCCAAAACTAAAGCGTTCCAAAACCAAGTTGCACTTTCCCATAGAAAGTAATGCAAAATGGATTAATCCGTTTCAGACTTTTAAAAACAACCCCTAAAACAGCAATTTAACATGATTTTTACTATCTAACGAGACCATTGATCCCTAAAATAAAACCAATAATCAATTTACTGTACTATAAAATAAATAAGACAGTATTGTAGATGACAAAAATAAAATAAAAAATTATTACCTGCACTGTTGATAGTCATTGTTTGGATGGGGGGCTTTTATCCATTTCCACAGTCACACAATCAATCAATAAGTAGCTGAACTGTGTTCCACACAGTCACAAAAACAAATTAACCGAAAAAGCCTCAAAAACAGAAATGCAAAATAAATAGCAAAAACAAAAGCACCAAACTTCACCCATTCCGGAAGTCTGTCTGATTTCTGAAATGTTCGAAAACCAAGGCACAGCTTCTGATTGGTGCAGGCGCCCTGGAAACAATAGCCGACAGCTGCATCGGACATTCGGCTTCCGAAAAACGTTCGAAAACCATAACACTTACTTCTGGGTTTTTGCCGTTTGGGAACCAAGGTGTTTGAGTACTAAGGCGTTTGAGAGCCAAGGTACCACTGTATACAAATATGTCTTGCCCCCGTTTGCCAGATGCAGAAGTGACATCAGAATTTCAACAATCTGGTTCAGAGGAGCTATTCTCTTAACACGTTTCCAAGACAAGGTCCAAACTCCATGGTCCAACCTGTGTCAACTAGCGTGTGATGAACAATCGATTACTATTCTTTAATAGACTAGGCAATTTCCTACCTTTCTTCAGTGGTTGCCTGGCTTTCTCTGTGTTTAAATCCACCTGTCAGTCCATTGCATCTTATGGAGATGGAGGCTGAAGAGCAGACATAACATTGAGGTCAGCTGCCTGTGGCGTATGCAAAATACAAAGACCGGATCATATAACTTGTATTATTTTGCATACAGTAGTAGTGCAGTGTAGATCAGGCCTCCCATACCTTCTCGATCCTCTTTGGCTAACATGCACCTAAGGAAGCTCTACATCTGTCACTCTTATATGGCCAGAGCACAAAAGGGAAATCTTCCAGACCTCTCTGAATTCTTTAGAGAGAAAGGGTTGGAGCATGCAGACTATTAAGGCCTGGAATTGATCGTGTCATGCCTGTTCATATCCTGTAGGCCAGAGCTTTCCAAACTGTGTATCATGACACATTAGTGTTTCGGCTGCAGCGTGTGCAAATGCTTCCCGCGCTCTTCCCGGGGCTCGAAAGGGGTTAGTTTAACCTCCAGTTTGCTAGTAAAACTGAATTGCTGTGTCGTGAAATGATGCTTGTCTAAAAAATATGTCACCCACATGGAAAGTTTGGAAAGCTCTGCTGTGTGCATTTGTTGACCACAATCACTTTTAACTTCTCCATCATGCTCACTGCCTTCCAAGTGGTGTGCAGTTTCAGGGATATGATAAGCACCCCCTTATTGTTTCCATGCCTAACTCTTTATTATTCCTTGACAGGCAAAAGCTGCAAGTACTTTGGTTCAGCTAAGGCTCGCTACAATTTCTGCGCAAGAGACCGGACAGAACTGTCCCTCACAGAGGGAGACATCATAAAGATTCTCAACAAGAAAGGGCAGCCAGGATGGTGGAAGGGAGAGGTCTATGGCCGGGTGAGCACCTTTGTAGCCATACCAACTCTCAGCTGCTTGCCTTGGAGAATGTGGTACATTTGGAACAAACTGAGACCGATATACATCCCTCACCTCTGAAGTGAATGAATTTTGGAGCCAAAAGAAATATTGGGGACCTATCAGGACTTTTTGCACTATTCCAATAGCACTAATGCAACTGTATAGATCATAGCTGTCAACGTTGCCCTTTTTTAAAGGGAAATTCCCTTATTCTGAATAGGATTCCTCGCAAGAAAAGGGAAAAGTTGACAGCTATGGTGTAGAGGTAGCTGCCTTCAGCCACAAACACAAACACACTTTGGCCATTTTTAAGCAAGGCAATGTGTAGCTGCGCTTCAAGTGGCTAGCTACACGGGCTATTTGTCAGCTGGGAGCTGATGTGTGTGCCCCAGCTGAATTGGGACCAGAACTGGGTTCATCTCTGGAGCAAGGGTTACAGAAGGGTCAAAATGAAGGCAGAGTCTGGGTCTGGAACAAGACAATCCATCCAACAAGCACTAGACAGAACAACAGCCAATGCCAGGAGCAGCTGAAGTTGCAGGCAGGGAGAGGGTCAAAACACAGCAACAACTACAAGGGACAACTAAAGCCAGAACAGGGGCACAAGCTCCTGGGGGTTGAGCCCTTTTTGCCCCGCGAGCAGCTCACCCTGCCCCCCCCACCCCAGGCACCCATGCGGCTAGCTACGTCACTGGGATCATCCACGGTCAGCAGTAGGAACTGGGAAGTGGGGAGCACAGACCTGCTCAACCATAGACCTGCTCAAAGCCAGAAGCAAAGGTGCAGGTCTGATGTAGATATGGTCGTGGCCAAGCTGGGTCTGGAGAATCCAACAAATTATTTAGGGAAGTGTAGCTGTGGTGGACTCAACAGAACAATTCTGCTCCTTATTCCTCTTTTCTGTATCCCTGCATGGTTCACCAGGGCACCAATACAGAAACTAGGAAGCTGCCGGTTCAAATACCAAGTTGATTCCAGCACTGCTTGAATGTATATTAACTGGGCTGCTGATGTCTACTGGGAGAGCTTGGAGAGCCCAGGTATGATAGGAGGAAGAGAACTCTTATCTATCTGTAGTTCTCTTCCCCCATCTCCCACATAAATGCATCCTTGCCACATCACCAGGAAACAATAATTACCATATTTTTCGCTCTATAAGACAGACCACAAGACGCACCTAGTTTTTGGAGGAGGAAAACAAGAAAAAAAATATTATGAATCTCAGAAGTCAGAACAGCAAGAGGGATCGCTGCGCAGTGAAAGCAGCAATCCCTCTTGCTGTTCTGGCTTCTGTGATAGCTGTGCAGCCTGCATTCGCTCTATAAGACGCACACAACATTTCCCCTTACATTTAAGGAGGGGAAAAGTGAGTCTTATAGAGCAAAAAATACGGTACATAGTCCCCAGAACATGTTGAACTGAGAAAGATGGCAGAACACTAGCCTACATTGCTGTCAGTCCATGAAATGATGTCACAGTTGCTATTGGGGTAGCTGCTAAAAATTAAATGCCTTCAATGAGGTTACACTGTGTATGTCAACTCAAAGCTGCTGAGGCTAGAACCTCATTTGAATGGTTAATCCCTAGCATCTACCAGTAGCTGAGAGTTTGCTAGACTGGACTTGCACCAACATCAGAAAAAAATATTGTTGGCATCTTGAAGTCTGTGGCTCTCGCCCTGGGAACATTCTCATTGCCTGATAGGGCTCTCCAATCATTCCTTATATTGATGTGCTTTCTCTACAGGTTGGCTGGTTCCCTGCAAACTATGTGGAGGAAGATTATTCAGAGTATTGCTGATGGCACACCCAGTTGGGTGCCTTGAAGGATTCTTTTGCAGCACATCCTGGGACAACCACAGAATCATTTTCCTGTAACCGTTGCTGTGCAAAAACTATTATTTATGAACTCTCTTTAATTCCCCTCACATTGGTTTCTGACCTTCACTGTGTGTTCTTAATGTCAAATAAACTGGGTGAGAACCTGGTTGTAACTACCAAAGAGCCAACCTCATCATCAAAATCATGTGTGAAAAAATAAAACTACAACATGAAAAGCTGCTTTTTTTTAACGCCACAATTGCTCATAGCCACAAAGATATTGTGAGCCAAGTTCCCTTTGAGTGTGCATAATAGCTGCATAACCCAGCATGCAATTTCCACGTTTTCTGCATAGTATCCTTGATCTGGAACAAATGTGTTTGGAAACTGCCGACATTCAAATGTAGTCTCCCTAGACCCTTCTTCACTATTGTTATTCTTCATTATTTTAATACTGCCCACAAAAAACCCATGTTATTTTTCAGGCAGATGCCTTGGTGGTGGTAGCAGCTTCCACCTGAGGGTCTGGATCACTGCTCTGCTCCTTGGTCCTTCTAGACTCTGTGGTCTTTCTAGATTGCTCCTTCTAGACTCTCTGCTCTTTCTCTAGAACAGGGGTTAGCAAACTTACCGTGCCTTGGGCTGGTGTCTCCAGCACCGATCGCCCAGAGGGCAGGAGAGCGTGTGCCCATGTGAGCAGCACCGGTAATAGCTTGTGCTCATGCACAAGCATTATTTGTGCATGCGTAAACGTTATTTGTGCAAGCACAAGCGTTATTTCTGGTGCACTTCCGGGTCGGAGGAGAACCGGAAACAGCTTGTGCGCATGTGCACGGGCCTCCTCCGACCCGGATGTGCACCAGAAATAACGCTTGTCCTTGCGCAAATAACGTTTACGCATGCACAAATAATGCTTGTGCATGTGCACAAGCTATTACCGGTGCTGCTCTGACCCGGAAGTGGGCAGCCGTGCAGCGCGGTGCCGGTAAGAGCGGGCAGTGGGCAGCGGGGGTCGCTGCGGGCCGGATAAATGAGCCCCTCGGGCCTTATCCGGCCTGCAAGCCTTAGTTTGGGGATGCCTGCTCTAGAAGGTATTAGTGAGACCACAGAGAAAGACCCAGAGAGTCTAAAGTCTTTGGACCGCCAGGCTTCTCCTTCTAGTGGGAAACCAGTTGCCTGGGTGAAGGCAATTTGCTGAGCCTGGGCTAAGACAAAAAGGGTCTGTGTGTGCATTCAAAGTTGTCAAAAGCATGTCAACACATACCACTTGAGCCACAGAACTTAGGTTGTGATTTTTGACTATGATATTCAAGACCGACAGGATAAATTTGGAAATACAGTGGTTCCTTGGTTTCTGAACATTTCCATTGATGAACATTTCGGTTTAGAAACGGCGTAAACCTGGAAGTAAATGCTTTGGTTTTCGAACATGCCTCAGAAGACGAACATGCCATGCGGCTTCCGCTAAGTGCAAGATCCTGAGGCCTAGCTGTCGGCTATTGAGTTTTTGGTTTTCAAACGTTTCAGAACTTGAATGGTCTTCCAGTACAGATTACATTCAAAAACCGAGGTACCACTGTAACTGTTAAAAACAAATTGTTTCAGAAAGACAAATTTCCTTCTATTTTTTCCTTCCTGTACTAACTAGCCATAGTCAACCAGCTGATGGTTCTTTGAAAACTTAATAGGCTACCCAAATTTGGGGGGGGGGGGTTCTCTAGAGCTGGGTGATATCTGGCTGGAAGCTGCCCAGAGTGGCTGGGGCAACCCAGTCAGATGGGCAGAGTACCAATAAATTATTATTATTATGCATCATAATGTATCACCAGCTAAATATCGTGATATACCGATATATTATGATGTCTGAAATAAGGATGGAGGTATGTAGAGGCACTGGCTGGCTTCACAGTTTTTCCCACATTGTGATTTTTGTGTAGCGAGTACATGCACGCACACTAGGGATAACAACATATCAATACATTGTTAAAAATCAGTTTGTAGTCTACATTGTGGTCACTGTTTCATAATATTCAACGTGGTGATATATCATGAATCACTCTGTGTGTGTGTGTGTGTGTTATGTAAAAATTCGCAATGTGGGAAAAACCGTGAAGCCAGTTATTGCGTCTCATGATTCCTTCTGTCCCTGTTGCTCTGTACAGTGGTACCTCGGGTTACATATGCTTCAGGTTACATACACTTCAGGTTACAGACTCCGCTAACCCAGAAATAGTGCTTCATGTTAAGAACTTTGCTTCAGGATGAGAACAGAAATCGTGCTCTGGCGGCATGGCAGCAGCAGGAGGCCCCATTAGCTACAGTGGTGCTTCAGGTTAAGAACAGTTTCAGGTTAAGTACGGACCTCCGGAACGAATTAAGTACTTAACCTGAGGTACCACTGTACTATAAAATGGCAGTTGTAACAATATGTTAAAGGTAAGGTAAAACGTATTGGTTTTAGACCCCTAAGTAGTAGCAGTTTCCAGGACATTACCCTGTTTACACAGTTACATCTTTATTTCAGACATCATGATACAGTGGTACCTTGGTTCTCGAACGGCTTAGTTGTTGAACAAATTGGCTCCCGAACGCCGCAAACCCGGAAGTAAGTATTCCAGTTTGCGAACGTTTTTCAGAAGCCGAACATCCGCCGTGGCTTCCACTTGAGTGAAAAAGGCTCCTGCAGCCAATCAGAAGCCGCTCCATGGTTTTCGAATGGTTTCCGGAGTCGAACAGACGACTGAAACAGATTAAGTTTGAGAACCAAGGTTCCACTGTATATTGGTGATGTTTAGCTGGTGATATATCACAATGTTGAAAGCCAGACATTGCTCAGCCCTAATACACATCATGATTCGTGATATATTGGCAGGTCAAAAATTATGAAACTGATATCATAATACAGACTTCAAACTGGTTTTGGATGATTTATCAAGATATTGGCCTGTCCTTGTTTTTCCCCAGACTAGCATTTATATATACCATTAAAACAAAACAAAAAAATACATTAGTTATCATTACATCTGATCTCTTGGGGTTGTTCACACTTCTGTTTGCCCTACTGCTTTCCCCTGAGATTGAGCTCTTTACCGCTGAATTGGAGCAAACATCAGCTGGGAAAAACTGCTCAGACACCTACCTAGAAAACACGGGACAAGCAGAAAACCTCTCAGACCTGTGCTTTGTACAGAAGTGTGGATGAGCCCTTACCTAATAAAGGGTTTTGCTCCTATGGTTAAGGAATGGTGCTACCTAAAATGCCCTCTCTAAAGTATCAAGTATTAAGATTTTTGAATATTTGGAATCAGATTTTGGAAGACTATTCAGCCTCAGCATCCTATCTAAATTAAACTGATAAGCCATTTAATTTATATCCACACAACAAGTAACTAAAGGCAACTTAGTTCTAACTCTAAAAACTAAATCTAAATATATATATTTTAAATATTTAGGAACAAGGCAATGAAAAACTCAAGGAAACCATGTAATACCTTCTTCCAGCTCCAACTGTCAGCTAGAAATGAGCAGATTCAAACAGTTACTGTGATTACCTCATTTACCAACCAGTATTGTTGTGTAAGCATGACATCATAGAGAAAAAAGAGAGAAGAAATATGATTGGCTGAGTAGATGCTGCTGCTTCTGAAAGGGGAGAATAAAGGTAAAGCTAAAGGGACCCCTGACCATTAGGTCCAGTCATGGCCGATTCTGGGTTGCGGCGCTCATCTCGCTTTATTGGCCAAGGGAGCTGGTGTACAGCTTCCGGGTCATGTGGCCAGCATGACTAAGCCACTTCTGGCAAACCAGAGCAGCGCACGGAAACGCCATTTACCTTCCCGCTGGAGCGGTACCTATTTATCTACTTGCACTTTGACGTGCTTTCGAACTGCTAGGTTGGCAGGAGCAGGGACCGAGCAATGGGAGCTCACCCCATCTCGGGGATTCGAACCACCAACCTTCTGATCAGCAAGTCCTAGGCTCTGTGGTTTAACCCACAGCGTCACCCGCGTCCTGTCAAAGGGAAGAATACTAAGCTTCAAAATTCACAGGATGGTATTTGAAATAAATCTTAAACGACTTTGTGTTTGCTTCCTAAAGATCAAACTTTCTTCCATTTTTCTTGCCTGGTAGGCTAGTGGCAGTACTAGCCATAGTCAATCCAGCTGATTGTTCTTTACAAACTTGTCAAAACGCCCAACTTTTTTTTGTGGTTTCCCCCTCAAACTAGCATTTACATACCAACAATACAAATAAAAAAATGATACATGTGTCATTAGAGCTGTTCTCTTACCTGATAAAGAACTTTGCCCACATAGTAACAGAATAAACTACCTGCAACATCCTGTATAATCTAAACTTTAAAAATCCTAAATAATTGGAAAAACTCTAAGCCTAAACGCAATACATAAATATTTAAAAAATAGTAGCTTCAGGACAATCAGAAATGAACAAATCAAGAAAACTACTCACTTCTCCTTCCAGCTGTGACAGAAATGAGCACAATCATTTACAGTACCTGCCTCATCTACCTACTAGCATTGTTTAGCAAGCATGACCTCATAGAGGACAGACAGAGGGGAAAGGTGATTGGCTGAGCAGATGCAGCTGTTTAGAGGGGCTTTGCACAACCTTTATATGATCATATCTCAATATCAGCCTCTTAGGAGGCTCAGCAGAAATTTTAATATGGGGGGGGGAAAGATTGGCAACTGACCAGATAAAAACCTGCCTGGCCTGCTTTTGTAACCCTTAAAAGAAATTGATCTGCAGAAATATTCAAGTGAAGCTTCTTCCTGGCATGGATCTGCTCACTGGTGGAGCTTAATCTTCTGTTCAGTGCAAAGCTACAAGATTAATGAAGTGGCAATTCTAAGCAAAGTTCTGTAAAAGTGAAAACTGACCACTTTCCATGTTAGTTTTTAATGTAACCAATATGCTCCTTATACAATCAGAAATTGTTGCTAGCCTTTGGAAACAAATGTGGCCTTGCCAAACTACCTCCCTAAGGTGTGCCATGCAGTACTTTTCTGCATTCTTCCAACATACATTTTGCTGTAGTAGAATATCAATTTCTTCCAAATAATTTGAAAATAAGGCATAACAGAAGTAATTGAGTAGCTCTGGGTATATCACCTTTGATGCCAATATTTATTACCCAAATTTTATGAGGCAATGGTTTGTCTACCAGACTCTTTTTTTCTTTTTTCCCTAGTGCAAGGAAAGATCCTTCGATTTGGGTGCTCAACCCTTTCCCCACCCAGAGCTGCCCTGAATTTTTCTGTGATAATACTAAGGGCAGAAGGGGTTGGTGGGATTTGGAGTACACATCTCCAGTGTATTGTTTGGTGCTATCTGAACACTTGCCTTATTAACACGATTTTATTATACGTAGCTGCCCTGTCCTCCTGGCCTGGGCACTGTCGCCAGCCCTGCTTCTAATAATAATAATTAATAATAATAATAATTTTATTATTCATACACCACCCATCTGGCTGGGTTTCCCCAGCCACTCTGGCGGCTTACAACACCTAAAAAAAAAGGTAAAACATTAGACATTAAAAATTTCCCGATACAGGGTTGCCTTCAGATGTCTTCTAAAAATCAGATGCAGTCATACCTCAGGTTGAAGTAGCTTCAGGCTGAGCGTTTTTGGGTTGCGCTCCGCGGTGACCCAGAAGTAATGGAGTGTGTTACTTCTGGGTTTTGCCGCTCGCGCATGTGCAGACGCTCAAAATGACGTCACACGCATGTGCGGAAGCAGCAAATCATGACCCGTGCACGCGCAGACGCGGGTTGCATTTGCTTCAAGATGCGAACAGGGCTCCGGAACGGATCCTGTTCACATCCAGAGGTACCACTGTAGTTATTTCCTTGACACCTGATGGGAGGGTGTTCCACAGGGCAGGTGCCACTACCAAGAAGGCCCTCTGCCTGGTTCCCTGTAACCTCACTTCTCGCAGTGAAGGAACTCCAGAAGGCCCTCAGTGCTGGACCTCAGTGTCCGGGCTGAACGATGGGGGTGGAGATGCTCCTTCAGGTATATTGGGCCGAGGCCATTTAGTGATTTAAAGGTCAGCACCAGAAATGGTGTTCTAGAGTTGATCTAGGGGGAGAATTGCTTCTGTGAGGAGCTGGATGGCCAGAACAGCAATGGGCATCACCTCTGGTAGCTTTAAAAACTATTGGACTAGCACCCAGGAGGACAGGGTTTGAGTCCCCACTCAACCATGAAGTCCACTGGGCGACCTTGGGGCCAGTTGTCAGCTTACCTCGCTGGGTTGTTGCTGTGAGGATAAAATAGGGATGGGAACAGTGTACTCCACCTTGAGCTCCTCGGAGGGGAAAAACGTGGGAACTCCCTGCCTATTGATATCAAACAGGTAATACCTTAACAATATTACCACTATTTACTAAATTTGTATACCTCCCTTCACGGAGGGCGGTTCACAACAGTATGCTTTTCTGGCACCTGCTATTTTTCTTAAAAATATAAAGCGGTATAGAAATGCAAAATAAAAAATATATATTTCCAGTAGCACCTTAGAGACCAACTAAGTTTGTTATTAGTATAAGTTTTTGTGGGCATGAACACTTCTTCAGATACTCTGAAACAGAAGTCACTAGACCCTTATATATAGTGAGAGGGTGGGGAGGGGTATTACTCAGAAGGGTGGTGGGAATAGGTGGGTACAGGAAAAAGCAAGGGGTGAGATGGCTAAAAATAGCTTTATCATGTATAATGAGATAGGAATCCAATGTCTCTATTCAGACCAGGTCTCTCCATGGTTTTAAGTTTGGTAAGATAAAGGTAAAGGGACTCCTGACCGTTAGGTCCACTCGCGGACTCTGGGGTTGCGGCGCTCATCTCGCTTTATTGGCCGAGGGAGCCGGCGTACAGCTTCCGGGTCATGTGGCCAGCATGACTAAGCCGCTTCTGGTGAACCAGAGCAGCGCACGGAAACGCCTTTTACCTTCCCTCTGGAGTGGTACCTATTTACGTGTCTACTTGCACTTCATGCTTTCGAACTACTAGGTTGGCAGGAGCTGGGACAGAGCAATGGGAGCTCACCCCGTCACGGGGATTCAAACCGTCAACCTTCTGATTCAGCAACTTCTCTTGCCTGTCTATTTCTGAAATTCTTTTGTAATAAGACAGCTACAGTGGTACCTCAGGTTACATACACTTCAGGTTACATAAGCTTCAGGTTACAGACTCCGCTAACCCAGAAATAATGCTTCAGGTTAAGAACTTTGCTTCAGTATGAGAACAGAAATTGTTCTCCGGTGGTGCAGCAACAGCAGGAGGCCCCATTAGCTAAAGTGGTGCTTCAGGTTAAGACCAGTTTCAGGTTAAGAATGGACCTCCAGAATGAATTAAGTACTTAACCCAAGGTACCACTGTACTGTACTTTGAGATCTTGTACAGAATGTCCTGGGAGATTGAAGTGTTCTCCTACTGGTTTCTCTGTCTTGTGATTCCTGATGACAAATTTATCGCTATGTCTATTTATCCTTTGCTATAGGGTTTGTCCTGTTTGTGCAATATAGAGAGCTGAAGGGCATTTGGCATTTGATGGCATACACAATGTTAGAAGATGAGCAATTAAATAGTCCTGAATTGGTATGTGTGATGTTGTTGGGCAAGTAATGGTGTTGTCCGGATGTATGTGGCAGCAATAAATAAATAATAAATAAATAAATAAATAATAAAACCGTTCTTGTTTGGGCAAGCCTAAACATATGCTTAATAAATGTTGTGGGGTTTTTTTTTTAGTATTTTAACTATTTTGTTACATTTTGAAGTGTAGATTTTAATTTAAAAAAATTGCAATCAAGTGGCACATCAATTTTAATGGAATGATGAAATGAAACTGCTTTTTGTGGGCTGCTCTTAAGGGGCCTCTTTTTTTGTAGGCTAAAAGGCGGGGTACAAATACTGCTAAACGAAAAAACTAAATATTTAAAAGCGCCTCCCCCACCCCTTCTCCTGTGTATTTGTGTAAAGCTGCCCTGTTGCTTCTCACGGGGTTTACGTGTGCTTGAAAATAATGTGACATGTGTAAAGGAACTAAAGGAGAACGTGGGAAAACATACACCCCCCCCCCCCCGCCTCAAACAATCTCAGCCGCAGTGGCGGCACTATTGCGCACGCGCACCATCAAGCCGACGCCGGCTTCTGGGCGCGCGTTGGGGGAAGGGAAGAGAGAGCCGCGCGCGCTCCCGTGGCTTCGCCTGGCCTCTCCCCTCCCTCCCTCCCTCCCTCGGACAAAGGAGCGCGAAACCTTCTCCTTCCGCCGCTTACATTGGCTGAAGCTGGCATGAAGGGGCGGGGCTTTCCCCCCCCCGGACTCAGAAAGCCCGCCTTCCGAAAGATGCTCGGCTGTGATACGATGCCGAAGCTGTCCCTTGTATCCCTCCCACCCACCGCCGCTCCGCTACGCCGACGCTCTCTAGTCCTTATTCAACTGGAGGAGGGGCCGCAGGGCGGGAACACAACAATGCGACGTCTCCCTATTGGCCAGCCGGCGACTGAAGGGGGGGACTTTTTTCCCCCTCTTCCCCTGATTGGCTTTGACATGCGGAGAGAGCGTTCTTCCCATTGGCTTGGAAGAAAAGAGAAGGCCGGTTCAGCCGGGAGGGAGCACGCGCGCGTCCCAATGGGCGGGCGCGCGCACGCACGCACGCCGGCGAGAAACCTGTTCTGCCTGTTGGGTGAGCGAGCGCGGCCGAGCGCCTTCTTGGTTAGCGCTCCCTCCGTCGGGGACGCGCGGCAGAGGGGCGGTGGGGGAGGGGAGCGAGAGCATCTTTCTCTCACACGCGCGGCGGCGGCGGCGGCGGTAGCGGCGGCTCCAGCTCCTCCTTTGTTCGCCTCCACACACCCCGCCTCGCCCGCTTTTAGAGATACCGGGCCGCCCGGCTGGCGGGGGCCGGCACGGTAAGGGGTGGGCTCGGGGGGGATGTGGGGGCTGAGGGAGGGTCGACCGCGCACGCGCGCGGATGGATGGATAGATGAATGGATGAAAGAAATGTACAGCCGTGTGGACGAGGAGGGAGGGGGTCGTGAGGAGGGGGCCGCGATAGGGGGGGGAGGATGACCTTCGGAGCGTCGTGTGTGGTTGTGGGGGGCGCCGTTATTTCGCCTCACCTGCCGTGGGGGTGGGGTGGGGGGGTCGGCGGAATTGAGGGTAAGCGGATAAAGGCGTGCGCCCGCGTCCCCGCCTCCTCCTCGCACACCCGCAGCATCCTTCCTTTCTTCATGTTCCCCCCACCCGAAAGGACCCCCCTTCCAGCATTTCGAACCCCGATCTCAGCATCGATTTTGGCGTGTTGTTTCATAGATGTAGTTAACGTCCTTTAAAAAAAATGAAAATCATTCAGGATGAGGATGTGGGGCAGTTTCCAGCCATCCTGGTTTTTAAATCCATTCATTCATTCATTCACTTCTTATCACATCTACATTTTGTCCGCGCTTGACCTGCCTAAACCCATCGACTTTCCCAGAGCTGTGATAGGTAACTGTTAAAAATCCGCGCCACCCCCCGCAAGAGAAATGCATGTGGATGGATTTGCAACCGGTTTGGAATAAATGATGTATTGTGGTATTGTGAATGCATTGATGGTCAGTTCTCCGCCACCGGTACAGTATTAGCAACATTTAAGTGTTATGTTAACATTTCAGGATAATAGTTGATAGGCATGATTTATATTGTACTATGTAGCAGCCTAAATGAGAATAAAAATTCTATTATGTCGATATTATATTAAAGCCACCCATACACAACCGAAAACCAGTTCTAATATTGGCCACCAGCAGCCCAGTATTATTCCCCACTCACCCTCCTGCACCCACCAGCCGAACACCTTCACTTGCCATTCTTGCTTCCACTTCTATAAGCCAGTGCCTCCTGCTTCAAGCCAACATCTCCAGGGACAGTCCTTACTCTTCTTGTTGTTGTTATTTATTTGTACCCTGCCTTTTTCCCTGACAGGGACTCAAGGCAGCTTACAGATAAAATAGGATCAGCTGAAAACATAGGGGAGAACGATAGAACCATAGAGTTTTAGAGTTGGAAGGGACCCTGAGAGTCGTCTAGTCCACCCACCCGCAATGCAGGAATTTGCAGCTGTCCTAATTAAAAAAAAACAATTAAACAGTAATAGAATTAAACTATATCTATAAAGCTCTCGCTCGATATATGATCTATTAAAAACATTCAGATAATTACAATAAAAGCATCACAGCACCAGCCCTTTCATTAAAAGCAGTCAGTTCCAGAAAGCCTGTTGGAACAAGAAAGTCTTCACCTACTTGCAAAAGTACAGCAAGAAGGGAGCCAGTCTAACTTCTCTAGAGAGGGAGTTCCAAAGTCTGAGAAGCCACTGAGAAGGCCGATCACTTGCTCCTCCACTTACCATCAGCAGGTCTCTGTAGCATCACTGTTTATTCAGAGTAGAAGAATAGCCAATTTCTAATGGATCACCCAGTACCAACTGGTTGCTGGGATTGCTGTGAATTGTGTTGGACTAGTGTGCCTTGGTCTGATCCAGCCCTTAAACAAGCGTGCATATTCAGGATTGCTTGAAACACCTTTCATTTATGCTGTAACTGTTAAAAGGACCTGCATGCATATACCCTTATACATAACAAGCATAAGAGGGCACTATATGCACTATAGCGTGCCTCTAGCTACCTCCTTCATACACTTCCTTATTCCCAAGGGCTGACAGATGCATCCCTCCAACATGACCTTTTCTCCAGCTACCCCTAATGCTACTACTCCATTATTCCTTGTGGTTTCTTGTACAATAGCAGTATTTTCTCATGTTTTCCCCACAATTTTTGAAGGTATTGGACAAGATATTTAGTATTTTTATTGATTTTTTTATGTAAACTGCCCTGAATCTTTTGTGTGTGTGTGTGTGAGTGAGTGAGAGAGAGAATGGTAAATAAATTTATTAAATAAATGGGTGACCCATTTCCCGGCTCCTATAGCCAGCTAGGGATGGAGGCTCTTTCTGTCCTGCCCTCCTAGTTCTCTTCACTCCTTTGCATATTCCTCCTCTTTTATTCTTCTCCCTTTATGGCTTGCTTGCCCCTTGTTTACTCTCCTCCAGTCCCCTCTGTCCTTTGGTTTTTCTGGAAGCCTTGAATAAAATAGGAATGTCATCAAGGCAGTGGAATCTCTCTGTGGGGGTTCTTAGAGGTATCTTTTCCTGTTCTCTTTTTTCTTCTTCTTTCTTTTTAAGCTGTTGTCTTATTTTATTGTGAAAAACTTCATTTAAAAAAGAAAGAAATGGCATAACCCTCCCTCATCCTGGTTTAATATTCCTAGAAGTGCTGCTCAGAGTAAGTCCTCCATTCCAGAGTCCATTGCAAATTGCAAAGTACTCAGTATGTTTATACAGTGTGTGAATTTGTGTGACTATCTGTCACTTTCTCTGTCTTGCGCTTCAATTATGACGGACTGATGCTGCTTTCAGTCTCTCTGGACATCCAGCATGTCATGAGAATGCCATTCTTTGCCCTGCCAAAGTCCTTGTTATGTGCAGGGGACCAGTAAGCGAGGCTATTTTCCACTGCACAGTGGAGCAAAAGGGAAGTTTGTGCTGTTGTTCTTTTGATGACAGCATGATAGGTATGACAGGCCCCTTATTCAGCTACAGCATTTGCTTAGTCTGGCCGCCTTCTGGAGCCAGCCATTGACACATCCAGCATTTTCTCAAGGAACCTAGGAAATTGAGCTCCACATCCTTCTCTCTTCACAGATGCACTCCCCTTCTGAACCATGAGCATTCTTCCCATTACTCCGGACTCTCCTCACAGACAGTGCCCTTTTCCTTTCAGCCTCTCCCACATGCTCACTGCTCTTTCCCACCCTGCTTTAGTTGGGGAAATTGCATTTCTCTTACTGCTTGTGCCATTCACCAACCCACCCACACCATTTGCTTTGCTCCTTCAGTGTCTCTCCTTGCCACTTTACCCAAGGGTCACAGTTACCCATTACCTTTTTGAACTGTTTTCTTTGTCAACAGCCCAACCACTCTTTCACTCTTTTTTTGGCAGAATTCTGCAGAAAATTGAAATATTTGCCTGGCTGAGATAATTGGGGCTCAGAAATAATACATAATAATACTGAATGCATTCATCCATAGCACTGATTCATTGGTTTAGCTTTATGAGGAGCGAGCCTTGTGTTTGCTTCCCTTCTCCAATGCAGCTGTGAAGAGGCACTAAAAGCATTTGCTCCCATTTTGGACTAACTGTAGCTTGTGACATCCAAACCCAGAAATTTTGCAGTTAGTCTTAACTGTACTTAGATGAAACAAGCCAACGTCAAACTGATTTATCAAGCTGCTTGTTTTTACTAGCTGTAGTTGACATTAACTACAGTTTGTAATTCGTATGTAATGCTATACCATGGAAGCTTCCAATCTTGCAGCCGTGCTGGAGGAGGGGTTAGTAAGCAAGTCCTAGGCTTGGTTCACCCCATCCTTGTAACCTAAAACTGTGGTTTAACATTAGGTGTGAAGCAGGCCATTGTATAAACTGCAAAACAGATGTCACATGTACGTGACTCCAGTGTTAGAAATTCAGATATATAAGCTAGGTGCCTAATGGCTCCTTAAACCAAGTTTACCGTCACCAAAACAGAATGTATAGTTGCCATTTTTAGGCAAGACAGTTTGCTGAGTGATCTTAGGCCAGCTACAGCCTCTAAACCTACCGCATAGGGTCATTGTAGGGATTAACTGAGGAGGGGATGAACCATGTACTATACTACCTGGAGAAAAAGGTGGGATATAAATGCAACGAATAAGCTCTTCTGCTTACCTGCCTAAGAAAGCCAGAGGAGCCAGTCAGATGGAGGTGTCAGTTGCCATCCAGACATCTCCATGTGGTTGTAATTGGATTCACACACCAGTCGCAAAATGCGGCTGGCAAATTTTGAGAACTTAATTTGATTTGATTCTGGCATTTAGTTCTCTTGTTTATTTTATTTATATTTTAATGGTGTATTGTTGTTTTAACATGCAATTTTGAGCTTCCTTGGGGGCTCATATGAGGCTGAGAGGCAGAATATAAATTATTTGATAAATATATATTTGAATTTAGGTCTCCTTTGGGACAAGTGAATATGTTTATGTCTTCCTTTTCAAAACAGTAACAGAAGCATTACTCTTATTAGGTTTATGCATAGTGCAGTGTAGGAGTGGGGAGCACATTTTATGGCAATGGGCTTGTTTTAATGTGTTGTAAACTGCTTTGAGATTTTTTCTCTCTTTAAAATATAAAGTGTTCTAAAAATGAAATGAATAAGAAGAAACTCCACCGCAAAAAGGGACACCTAGACATTCCATTGTGGCGACTGCCACCTAGGTTTAAGGAGCCATTTGGCGATTAGCTTATATATCGCGGGTGGAGAGGGACGCGGGTGGCGCTGTGGTCTAAACCACTGAGACTAGGGCTTGCCGATCAGAAGGTCGGTGGTTCGAATCCCCGTGATAGGGTGAGCTCCCGTTGCTCGGTCCCAGCTCCTGCCAACTAGCAGTTCGAAAGCACGTCAAAGTGCAAGTAGATAAATAGGTACCGCTCTAGCGGAAAGGTAAACGGCATTTCCGTGCACTGCTCTGGTTTCGCCAGAAGCGGCTTAGTCATGCTGCCCACATGACCCAGAAAAACTGTCTGTGCGCAAAATTCAGCTCTCTCGGCCAGTAAAGCCAGATGAGCGCCACAACCTCATTCACAACTGGTATTAACTGTCAGGGGTCCCTTTACTTTTGACCTTTTATATATCTGAGTTAAAAAGGTGTGAGTGGGGGCTTAAGAGAGCTCCAATAAGCTAACAGATTTGTGAAAGTTCTGTTCTAGTTCTCACCCATCTGAACTTCCAGTGACAATGGCGCATGAATCTTTTAAATAAAGTCGCATGTTTACCATAGAAAGCATTCTATTACTGTGTTAAGTGTTTAAGGACTGTCATCCTAGAAACACTTAACTAGAAGTCCCATTGAACTCTTAAGTATTCTTTTGAACTAAAGGTGGGGATATTATATTTCTTTATATTTGTCAAAGCTGCAAGTTTTTCTTTAAACTATGGAAAAATCTTGTCTTTATAAAGGTTTAGTTGCCCACATCAATAAATGCAGTGCTGCCTTAACATCTTTTTTGCCACCATCCTTTTGTCTCTCTCTCCCCCCGCCAACTTAATAAAGGGAACAGCCTAAATAATTTTGTGCAAATTTCCCCCACTGCTTCCCCTTGAAGCTTAGGTAAAGATTATCATAGTCAAACATCATAATTAATTATAGTTAGCTACCAACTAGGAGTGCTTATGAGCTTCAACTCCTGGTTAAAAGCAATTCCTTATTAGTGTTAGCATCAGTGACTGTGTTACCTTTAAAAGCGATAAAGGTCAATGGAAGTAGTGATTTATTCATGAGACTGGGAAGTGCGAGTGCATAATATGGTTGCCTGTCTGAGATCCATTAACTGGTTTAAGGGATCGTTCTCTCTTCACATCAGTTAAATCATAGAGTTGGAAGAGGATCCCAAGCGTCAGTTTTGCTCAACCCTTCCTGTGCAGGAATCACAGCTAAAGAATCACTGGCAGATGGCAACCCAACATCTGTTTAAAAATGGTAGTCTGTTCCACTGTCAAAACAGCTCTTATCAGAAAATTATCCCTAATGTTTAGTTGGAGTCTCCTTTCCTGTAATTTGAATCCATTGGTTCCTATCTTTTGGAGCAATAGCAAACAAGTTTGCTCCATCATCCTTATGACACACCTTCAGATATTTGAAGATTGTAGTATGTACCTCCTTCTCACGCAGTGTTAGAAACTCCGATTTATAAGCTAGGTGCCAGTCATAGGTTATGGTCACTACAGCAGAATGTCAATTTGCCAGGGGGTTGGACTAGATTACTCTCGTACCTTTCAACCCTACAATTCTATGATCTCAACTACATTGCTTGACTCTTACACCAATTCACTTGTCCCAGTATGCAAGAAGAATCACACACAATGGAAATTGTCTTAACTGTGAACTAAGGCAGAAGTTGTTGCCATCCTGACGCCCAGAAATCTCCATTTAATCGCAATTGAACCCACGCTAGTAGCAAAAGGCGCCTGAGAAATTTCGAACACTGTTCTCAGATGCTTTTCACCTGTCTGTTTAACTGTTTACCTTGATATTTTGTCCCCGAGGCTGAGACTTTCCATCACCTGTGGTTCCCCTCATGCTTGTAGAGTTTGGCATCCTTACAGGCTGTTTGTTTATACCCCTGTCTAGCTTTTCTCCTTAGGAAATACTAGCTTCAGAATAACAATTTTCTTCTGAACCACTGTGGGAGGAAAACAAATTCTGACTCCACACATGTCCTGACCCCATTAATCATCATCTCCAGCAACTAATGCAATGTACAGTGGTACCTCGGGTTACATACGCTTCAGGTTACAGACTCTCCTAACCCAGAAATAGTGCTTCAGGTTAAGAACTTTGCTTCAGGATAAGAACAGAAATCGTGTTCCAGCAGTTCAGCGGCAGCAGGAGGCCCCATTACCTAAAGTGGTGCTTCAGGTTAAGTACAGTTTCAGGTTAAGAACAGACCTCCGGAACGAATAAAGTACTTAACCCGAGGTACCACTGTACATTTTTTAAAAAATCCTACGAATAGGTTAGGGTGACTAACTTTTAACCATTCAGATGCTGCTGAACTGCAACATTATCCCTCACCATTGTCTACGCCAGGCATAGGGAGTTGTAGTCCCAAAACATCTGGAGGGCCAAGTTTGGCCATGCCTGGTCTATGCTGACTGTGGATGATAGGAGTTGTAGTCCAACAACATCTGGAGTACAACAGGTTAGCCACCCCTTTCACACCAAGAACAATCAGATGAGTGCTATTTATGAGAACCAGCATTATTGTTCCAGCATTTTAAGCATTCCCTTTTATCTTATGTGTTTTCAGGGAGCCACACGCATAAAAAATACCCTTACCACTTCCCTTGTGTTAACTTGGTCTTTGGTAAAGGTAAAGGGACCCCTGACCATTATGTCTGGTCGTTGCAGACTCTGGGCTTGCGGCGCTCATCTTGCTTTATTGGCCGAGGGAGCCAGCGTACAGCTTCCGGGCCATGTGGCCAGCATGACTAAGCCGCTTCCGGCAAACCAGAGCAGCGCACGGAAACGCCGTTTACCTTCCCGCCAGAGCGGTACCTATTTATCTACTTGCACTTTGACATGCTTTCTAGGTTGGCAGGAGCAGGGACCAGGCAACGGGAGCTCACCCCGTCGCAGGGATTCAAACCGTCCACCTTCTGATCAGCAAGTCCTAGGCTCTGTGGTCTTTTGTATGTCTCCCTAAATGAGTACTGAAGATAATGAAGGGATAAGTGGATTTAATGGGTGATATTGGATCCCTTAAGTAGGATTTTACTTGGGATTACCTTAATAAATGCTTTTCAGTTGCCGGCACAGCAACAGCAACCCCCACAATAATATTAAATTATTATTTTCAGGTGTAGGCACATTAATATGCATTATTTATTTCGATTTAAGACCTCTCTTCATCAGAGACCCCAGTGTAATGTAAAAAATAATAATAACATTTACTAAATAAATAAATTAATGAAATATATTAGAGTGCCTGTTTCGAAATATATCACAAATGGTGTATGTGTGTTTTGGGGGGTGCTTTTCTTTTGTGCAAGTGTTTAAACGTGTGATTTGCCTAGACTGGAATGCAGCAATTCTTAGTGTTTAGCACAATCCTAGAAAGGCTTACCTATATATAACATTTATATATCAGGTCACTGTGTTGATTTTTTGGTAGGCAGCTGGCGTCCTTGAAAAGCTAGGGTGTATATATTTTAAACAGAAAAGTAAGTGCAGTTGTGGTTTTTTCAACAGCATTGGAATAGATACTGACAATTCAAAGAACTTGCTCATTTCCACGGTGGACAACTGCTATGAGTTAACAAACAACAAACAAACAGGTAGGTGAACTTAAAGGATAAAAAAAATCATGTATATTTCAGCTGTTTTTTAAAAATGAGAGACTTCGACAAAATACATTTCAGGGTTTTATTTTTGGGTAGATTTTGTGTTACTTATCAGTATTTCTGTAGTTAGGAATGGAAAAGAGGTTGTTAAAATAACAAAAACTTCAAGTTGCTAACAGTTTTTAGATAGTGGAGAAAGCTAGGGTCCCCATGGTCGGGTTCATTGGGTTTTGTATGTACGTGTGTAAAACGAGGTATCAGTTTTAAATTAAAGCAATTTACATTCATTCTAAATGAAGTTAAACACTTTCTCGCAAAATGTGTCTTAAAGAGGCAGTGTTTTCTATGGGAATATGTTGTTAAATAGCGACGCTTCTGGGCATAGCCTTAAGTCGAATTTCGCACAAATAAGATTTCTGGGTGTGAGAGAAAGTGGTAAAGAAGATCAGATGGAAAATATTGTGCTTCAGGTGACACACAGGCAGAGGGATACTACTAGA
The DNA here is from genome assembly GCA_034642415.1 of Podarcis siculus. Classification (NCBI taxonomy): domain Eukaryota; kingdom Metazoa; phylum Chordata; class Lepidosauria; order Squamata; family Lacertidae; genus Podarcis; species Podarcis siculus. Next base: position 2,139,210 of record JAXCMG010000049.1, on the reverse strand, counting down.
ATCACAGTCCCAACAGTAGTCTGATGTCCAAACTCGTGATACCATGAGAGGCAAGGTCTGGGCAGTTCAAAATCCAAACACAGGGAATGTATGTATGTATGTACGTATGTACTTACTGCTGTAGTATAAACATATATTACAGTGGCTTTGCAACAATAAAAAAACATAAAGCAAGACAGTAAAGTTATAGAAAATTAACAACTGCTGAAAAGCAAAAAGAAATTTAAAACCAACACCAACAGACCATTGTGGGGGACGTACCTAGGCCTGGTGGAATGGAAAAGTTTTCAGTAAGCATTTAAAAGTTGGCACGGAGGGCCTCCACTGAATCTCTGTTGTCCACATGTTCCACTGGACTGGGCCAATGACACTAAAGACTCAGATTCTCATTGTTTCAAACAAGCCTCACCAACTTGGGGAATGACCAGAGACTCTTCTGCAGATGATCTCAGTGATTCAGCTGTAATGTTCAGGCGATCTTTAGACTGGGCTCTATCTAGGCCTTGCTGGAGAATGTGGGATCCCTAAGGCAGACTCCAGCTGTCTGTGTCTGTACAGACACTTCCTAACTCTCATCTAAAGTCCTGGAGGGCTTGGGACACAACTGCCATAGTAACCCTCTGTTGGTGTCTGTCCAGCAGATTTAATGACAAAAAGGAGGGACTGAGATATGTTGGCTTATCCTGAGGTGACTGGCCCTGCTTTCTAGTACAGTGGTACCTCGGGTTAAGTACTTAATTTGTTCCGGAGGTCTGTTCTTAACCTGAAATTGTTCTTAACCTGAAGCACCACTTTAGCTAATGGGGCCTCCTGCTGCTGCCGCGCCACTGGAGCACAGTTTCTGTTCTCATCCTGAAGCAAAGTTCTTAACCCAAGGTAATATTTCTGGGTTAGCGGAGTCTGTAACCCGAAGTGCATGTAACCTGAAGCGTATGTAACCCGAGGTACCACTGTACTGGGTGATGAGAGAAGGAAGTGGATTCTAGCCCAGGAGCTTTGTTCTGATGTAACAATATCAATTGAATGGTATCAGATTGTATCTTTTTTAGGAAACAGAAGAAGCAAAAGCCAGATGGTGTTTTGTACATTAATAACCTTAATAGTAGGATGCTGCTGTGTAGGCTTTGGGAAATTGGAATAAAGGACTTGTGGCACCGTGTGGGCAGGGCTTGCCTTTAGCCAGTAGCTCCTAGGAATGGTGTCAGCTGGTGAGCTGCAATTCACCTGGGGAGTGGCAGGGAGGCGAATGGGATAAGAGGTACAGCTGGCTGAAAACACTACTGACAGAGACTATGGGGAAGGTGAGGAGAGAAGGCCACACATCTTTACTCAGCCAGGGGGATGGGGAGATGCAGATAACACAGCTTCCTTCTGTGAAGAACATGGAAGGGCTGTCCATGAACTAGTGACAGGTTTCTGAACAGACTATGCTGGGAGAAATGGAAGGGGGGCTTTGGAAGCAAATACACGTACACCAGGAAATAAAGCCTGTTTATCTGCATCACATTAACCTGGTTGCAAGATTTCCTGTGAGCATAAAGGCCCTGATCCATGGGTGGGGTGGAAGCAAGTCCCAGTCATACTACATTATCCAAAGGTACTCCAGTTATTCTCTCTTTCTTCGCCCCTAAGCACAAATGGTGGTGTTTCCAGAGCAGCACATAACTATGTCATGCTGTGAACCACTGATGATGTATTTTTCCTCTGACAATGAAACACAAATGGTTTGGGGGCTTTGTTCCTCACTAATAATGAATTATCTTGCCCTAGGATATTATCTTGAACAACATCGTTGAAAATGTCTACTCCTGATCCTCCAATGGGAGGAACGCCTCGTCCGGGGCCTTCTCCTGGGCCTGGACCTTCTCCTGGTGCTATGCTGGGCCCCAGCCCTGGACCGTCTCCAGGTTCTGCACATAGCATGATGGGCCCCAGCCCCGGGCCACCATCAGCAGGGCACCCTATACCACCACAAGGGCCCGGAGGTTATTCTCAGGACAACATGCATCAGATGCATAAGGTAATAAACCACAACATTGCTTTGCCTTTGTGTATATATAATGGCACTGCTGTGCTCTCCTGGTGAGGAAAAACAAGTGATCTTTGTTGCAACCTTTCTTCTTTCAACGCCCCCTTCCCAATAAAATGTAGCACATGTCTTCTCAGTCTTATGTTTCAGCATAAGAAGTAGAAGCCTTCTCCTCGCAGGTCCATTCTTTAAAAATTTAATATTTTAGTTCTCTGGTTTTAACCACATCCTGGGGCTTCAGGTGACTGTTTCTACGTGGTACTGAGACTTTCCTTTTTCCAAATTGTGTTAACCCCCAATATTTCAGGCAATTCTTCTGTTCTGAAAAGTGTTTCATTGCTATCTTGCTGTGTGAAATGTCCATACATCTTTTAAAATTAGGCCATCTTGTACATTTTTGAAAGAAGGTAGAAACTGTCGGTGGGCATACTTATTACCTAAGTCACACACACTGCAAGAGCACCTTAACCGACAGGTGTTTAGAAATGGAACTTTAATGTTCAGTGAAATGTGTGTAGTAGCAGTTCTCAATAAGCCGGTTTGCACATCCCATTGGTTTCATATAGTGCACACTTAGAAACTGTTCCAATGAAATAGCTATTTAAATGGATTTTCGATATTCGTTTTTATATTGTTGTTGCAGCCAATGGATTCCATGCATGAGAAGGGAATATCTGAGGATCCTCGTTACAGCCAAATGAAGGGCATGGGAATGAGGGCTGGTGGGCACACAGGAATGGGACCTCCTCCTAGTCCAATGGATCAGCATTCTCAAGGTATTGCTTTTTTAAGATTAATGTGCATAAGATTGCAAATTAACTCTGTATTCTTGATATAAATTACAGAATTTGAGATTGTTTTTAAGCAAGAAATAGTGTTTCAATTTTGGTGGTACTGGATAAGTTGCTGCTTTTACAACTGGGAAGATGTAGCAGGCAGTAACAGCACTGCAACTGCTTTCTGTTGCTGATCTGACTGAGAATTGCCTCTGTAGACTTTCAGCATACATTTGAAACATTTATGCTCTTTATTCCTAGCAAATATTGGCATTATTATGGTGTGTGTTTTTAAATAAAAACAGCTCTATATTATATTGTTGTATCCCACCTTGGAACCTTACGGTGAAGTGTCAGTAAGAAATATTTTGAATAAATCTCTTGTTTTAAATGGCGATTTAAAAATAGATAAATGTAGTATCTGTAAAATGTAAAAGCATGTTTAAAACAGAATTGTATTTAAAGCTTGATTACAGCAGATTGATCTCTCTCCCTCTGTCTGCCCACTCTTCTCTCCAGGTTACCCTTCTCCCCTTGGTGGTTCTGAACATGCATCAAGTCCAGTTCCAGCTAATGGTCCTTCTTCTGGCCCCCAGATACCCTCTGGTCCTGGAGGAGTCCCATTAGATGGTACTGACCCCCAAGCGCTAGGGCAGCAGAATCGTGGCCCAACTCCTTTTAACCAGAATCAGCTGCATCAACTGAGGGCTCAGATAATGGCCTACAAGATGCTTGCCAGAGGCCAGCCTTTACCTGACCATCTTCACATGGCCGTGCAGGGGAAAAGGCCAATGCCTGGAATGCAGCAGCAAATGCCAACTCTACCTCCGCCTTCTGTATCTGGAACAGGACCAGTGCAAGGACCAGGGCCTGCACCTGGACCAACACCTCCGAACTACAACAGACCTCATGGTACGTATAAGCTTAAGTGCATTATTCTGGGGTGATTGGCCACAGAGTAACCCACTTCTGCTGGAGCCCCACCTCCTTCTCCCTCTCCCATTTAAGGAGTGATACAAACGGTGGAGGAAGAAAAACCTTACTCTGTGTGTATGTGTCTGTCCAATGTATGCACAGGTATGGGAGGGCCTAACATGCCCCCTCCTGGACCCTCAGGAGTTCCCCCAGGAATGCCCGGGCAGCCCCCTGGTGGACCCCCAAAGCCCTGGCCTGAAGGTAAGATCTTTGCGAGGGCAGGATTAATTGAAGTTTACCTTTTTGTTTAAGTTGTATATTGAAATACATTTTGCATAGACAGCAAAATCCTATAAAAACTTGAAGGATGCAACTGTACTTTTTGTTGAGTTTTATTACATTAAACTAGTATGGCTACCCTTATATAATCCATACCATTTCACATTGTTTCAGTGATACCAATTTGGCCATTTTTTCTGAGTTGAAAGTGATAATTCTTAAGATATGTGTTCAGAAATCTTAAAATATCATTTCATATGTTTGAAAACTGCCATTGAATTACAGTTCTATTTTTTGTGCATGAATTATTATTAAATTTATTTTTATGACATCTATGATGCCTCATCCCAGCTCCTCTTCTCCCCCTCCCCCCGACTGTTGTGGTGCCAATGGTGACCCACTTTAGGACAAGCTGTTGTGATCCACCTTTGGGTCCCGCTCCAGTAGTTGAAGACAAATGCTTTAAATAACCGCAAAGTGGGTTTCAAATCATGGGATTTTAAAACTTTTAACTAGGATATCTTTTGACTTGATTGATTCTGCCATCCATGCATAAACTGAACACCTCCAAGCTAGTCTGCAGCACCATGAGGCTGAGAAAGATTACAGAACTCCTCAGCCATCTTGATGTTTCAAATCCAGAAATTCTATTATCTTCCACCATTGGAAGGTATAAGTACCATTAGAAACTCCAGGTCACATTGGAACCCATTGGAAAGTCAGCTTCTGGAGATTATTGTATTAAATTTCAGGTAATTTGGCACTGATTTGTTAAAAAAACAATAAATATTCATTGGCCAAAAAAGGGGGGAACTTCTGCCTGACAAATGGAGTCATCTTCAAGTAGGATAAGATCAACTCCTGAAACCCGCAACATATTCGGACCACTTTCTTTTTGTTCTGAACTTGTGTTTAGCAAAATAGTTGCTTTCCTCACTTAAAAAGGCCTCTGGGACTTGCCTCAGCAGGATCCAAACTTCCTTTTGTAACATACAGTTTTGAGAAGGAAAATGGGCACTAGCCGCCTGAGGACATCGGAACAAAGTGGCGGTTTGGGGGTATGTTTTGGTGCTAGTAGGAGAAGCTGCTTTGCAAACTGCTGAAGGTGTTATTAGTGAATCAGAGATTTCATGTAGCTGGTTTTGCCAGCTTCTCGTTAGATTCCTTTTCCCTTTACGTTCTGTATTTTTTGATCCACTCCTCCCAGCCATAGAGCCCCTGAAATATTTATGTTTTTCTCCCAAACCAGATTAGCAGATATTATGCTCTTTGGAAAGATTCTTACTGATGGCTCATTTTTCTTTTGACAAGTACACCAAATAGAGTTAGAAAGTTGTGAACATTCCATGACATCACAGCAGCTTAATGGCTTGAATAAAATGGTGGTTGAATAGTAATAGTTGTCAAACAGTTTTCAGCTTATTATTATAGGCCAGATAGTGGAACAGGTGTTCACATTTAGTTCTCCTTTAATTCATTATAGAGATCACAATAAGAGGGTGTGGTATTTTTTTCAGGTCATTTCCTGGGTTGAGAGCCAGTCTCATGTATGAGTGGATGGAATGGCAGGTGTATACAGCGGAGGCCATAGCAAGCCACAGTGGCAAGTGGTTGACTTTCTCTTAGCTTACTTCATAACATGTCTGTGAGGATGAGCAGGGGAGCAGAACACCACTATCTCCTGTCTTGAGCTGCTTGCAGGAAGGTTGGGTTAAATTATAACAAAACAAAACTATTATTCAGCATGTCGAAATTGGTCCTTGAACGCTGCAGTCTTTATGCTCATATGTGCTTATATTAGGCTCTTCTACGAGGGAGTCTTTAACAGCTTTCTTCCTACCAACGTTCTTCTATAGGACCAATGGCAAATGCTGCAGCCCCTACTAGCACACCTCAGAAACTGATTCCTCCTCAGCCAACAGGCCGTCCTTCACCAGCACCTCCGGCGGTACCTCCAGCAGCATCCCCTGTAATGCCTCCCCAAACTCAGTCACCGGGACAACCAGCCCAACCTGCCCCAATGGTGCAACTCCACCAGAAGCAAAACCGTATCACTCCAATCCAGAAACCAAGAGGACTTGACCCAGTTGAAATCCTTCAAGAGAGGGAGTACAGGTAAAAATGTAGCTACTACAATCTTAACTGTTTCCCTGGTGCTTCTGGGCAACAAGTTGACTTGAATGAAGGCTGAGTTCAGTGAAGTGACTTTTGGGGGCCTGTTAGCACTATTCTAGTCTTGGTCTTCATTGTGCTCTCTTGCTGGAACAGCAGAAGAATATTATTAGCAAACCTGTGTTTGACCAAAGCCAAGTGTTACAGCTTTGTCCCTTTGCAGAGGGGTGGATTTAGGTTTATCTTGAACCTGTGTTGCCTTTCTCTTAGCTTCCTGACCCCTTGGTAGATAACTGCTGTAGCTGATATCTCTTGTTTTAGACATGATAAAAGACCTAAACAAATGCATTGTTTGTCTTAATCTACTGTGTCAGACTGCAGGCTCGCATTGCTCACAGGATACAAGAACTTGAAAACCTTCCTGGGTCACTGGCTGGTGACTTGCGAACCAAAGCTACCATTGAACTTAAAGCACTACGGTTGCTTAACTTCCAGAGACAGGTAGGCTGAGTTCCATAGCTGGAACTCCTGTTGCTCAAGACTATTTTGGAAATCTGAATCACATATTTTACTCCAGGGTTTCGTAACTTAATGGAAATGTACAAGAGGCAGCATTTCAGATTGAGTAGCTTCATTTCAATAAAATCAGAAGCTTAAAATGTGACAACCATCTCCTGGCCTTCCAGGGTCAGTTACTTGCTTTTCTGGTAATTTTTTTGTTTAGATACGGGCATGGTTTCATAATAGAGGACCAAATCAATTGTCAGGTTTGCCAGTGCTGTTTTGTATTCATAGAAACGTATCTTGAAAGCACAAGGTGCTAACTTGTGCCAATACTACCTTGGTGGGGTAGTCTTTTAGCACCTGGCCTACCTGTTTTGCTTGAAGTGCCAGAATTTGTTTGTGCCTTAGGCAAACGCGTCTCTCTGTGTTATGAATTAGAATAATTTTCTATTTATGTCTGCCTCATATTTATATATCATAAGATAGTTAAAAGAGGTGGCAATTCAGTAGCTTTCCTTTTGAAGAGAAAATGACCAGATAGCCATACCAATGTAGATAAGTCCTTCAAAATGGACTTACTGTTCTTTTCCTCTTATTTTCCTTTCTTCCATTTCTTTGCTGCTTCTTTGTCTCCCATTTTATCCATGCTCCTCTTCTTTCCCTTTCTGTTCTCCTTTCAGCATTTCCTTCTCTTTCTACACAGTTACCCACCTTGTTAAGTCTTCCTTCTCCACTCTGCTTCCCCCAGAAATTATTTTGTTTGGTCTTCTGCATATCTTTATTGGATCCATGTGCCATTCTTCTTTTCTCCAGTGCTCCCACTCAATAATTTTCTGCCCAGCCCAGCCATTTTTTAAGTTTATCCTTAGCTTTCTTTAATTTAGCTTTATTATTATTAACCTTTTTTCTCCAAAAGCCTTTCCTAGACTAGGCCTCGCTTTGAATCAAGGCATTTCAGAGACCCCGGATTTTCCTTTTCACCTATCCTTCCTCTGTTGTGTTTGGCAACTCCTCTTCCTGAAGGACACTTTGGGGGTGGTTGTGCTCATCTAAGTACTGTTAAAAAAAAAAAGGAGCAGGTGGAGTTACTTGAATAACAAAATAGAAATAATGAGCAATATCCGCCTTTCCATAGTTGAAACTGTGCTCAAGGCGGCTTACAACATGACAAGATTTACATAATTACAGACATAACAGAAGTCATAAACAATAAATAAAACACATCAAAAGTACACAACCTAATGGAAACAATTTCCACATGAATCATAAGATCTAAAACTAAAGATCCAATTGGAAGATTGTTATTGAAAATGAATAAATTCTTTAATAAAACTAAAGATACAACAATAATATCAGTAAAAGTAACAGCTCTCTCTCTCACACACACCCCCGGTAAACAATATTCCAGCCCAAGAATCTGTTCAACAGCCTCAGCTTTTGTAGCTGGAGTCAGTCAGCACTCCACTCTCCCAGGCCAGATGGGAAAGGGCCAGTAAGGCAGGGTGTAGGTCTTGCAGGGCTCACAGCCAAGATGGTCTCATTTAAAACAACACAGATAAAAATTAAAAACAATGTAAAAGAGGAGCCCTCGGTGCTAAGCAGCAGCCGCAGTCCTTGTGAAACCTGTCAAGCACCGCCCCAAGCCAGGTGGAGAGAAGCAAGGGCAGGGCCCTTCAGGCCCTCAGCAGGCAGTCCTATCAATCATTTGAGGTGGCTATCCATGTATATATGCTTTGTCGTCCTGCCTTGCTTGGAATTCTAGTGGTTGGGGCTCTGAGGTTCAAAGGAACCTCAGATGTGGATAACTCTCATGCCTTTCAGCAGGGTCACGTGTGTATTTTCCCTGCTTAAATAGACTGATAAATGAAGGATCCCCTAAAACAGTGATGGCCAAACTTGGCCCTCCAGCGGTTTTGGAGCTACAACTCCCATCATCCCTAGTTAACAGGACCAGTGGTCAGGGATGATGGGAATTGTAGTCCCCAAACCGCCGGAGGGCCAAGTTTGGCCGTCACTGCCCTAAAACATATTGGAGAATTAGGCACCAGAGGTAACCTTCCTGATTCATTTTCCTTACCTTGTCCATCCCTTTAAGGGATGTGTACGTATATTTGAGATCTAAACCATTCTGGGGTTTTGAGACCATTTCTATAAATACCTTGTTGTATAGCTTCTCCTTAAGTTTAGTACTTCCATTCACTCAGTTTAACACTAACACAATTAATGCTTTGCTTTTTCTTTTGAAAAGCCACTACAAAAGACAACTGCAAAAATATCTTCTTGTAATGTGCAGTTTTGGATATGACTTGGCAGGTACATGCCTTGTGACAGCGTGCAGGTGTATGTCATAGTCCACTCCTTTCTCAACTTTAAGATAGGAATTGACTCTTTCTTTTAAAATTGTTGTTCCAAAGCTGCGTCAAGAAGTTGTGGTATGCATGAGAAGAGATACTGCTCTGGAAACAGCACTGAACGCCAAGGCATACAAACGTAGCAAACGGCAGTCCCTGCGGGAAGCTCGCATCACCGAGAAGCTGGAGAAACAGCAGAAGATCGAACAAGAACGAAAACGCCGGCAAAAACATCAGGCATGCAATTCTTCTCTTTTTATGTGAGATGGTGGTGTGTAGAGGAGGGTGGCAAAAAGAGCAGTGCCGGTGAACATTTATTATACTACTAATGTTTCCATTTTATTTTTCTACATGAAGTTACTGCATTTTTGTAGGTAACTAACACGCAGCAAACAAAGTAACCCCATCAATTTCTTGAATGAGGAGAAAGAAAATTAGGTGGTGGGGTTGAAATCACTCCTAAATGTTGAGAAGGCTAAAGGGTTAAGAGAAGAGGGTAAAAAGAAGAGATAAAGGGAAGTAAAATGCATGGCAACAATGGAGGTGAAGAACTAGGTGCATCACTGCTCAAAGAGCTATTGAAAATATGGAGTTAACCATCTTTGGTATCCATTGCTGTAGGTCTAATTTCTTTAGCATAAAAAGTTAGCATACCGCTGGCCTGTTTATCCAGAGAGGGAGGTAGATGAGATTTCTAACGTTCTCTACAATAAACTTCTTAGCTACTAAAACAGTTCCTGTATTTTCAGATTATTATGTATTGGAACTGCCTAAACATAGACTATGATTAAAATCTTAAATAAGAATACACTGCACTGTTTTGCTTAGGACTGTTGAGTAGCATTCCCACTACAACCCTGTGAGGTGGGTTACAGCAGGCATAGGCAAACTCTGGCCCTCCAGATGTTTGGCACTACAATTCACATCATCCCTAGCTAAAAGGACCAGTGGTCAGGGATGATGGGAATTGTAGTCCCAAACATCTGGGGGGCCGGAGTTTGCCTATGCCTGGGTTACAGGGTGAGAAATCGTGAATGTCCTGAGGATACCCAGTGAGTTTGACAATGGAGTAGAGATTTGAACCCAGGTCTTCATAGTCTAATCCCAAACCTCTTTCCGCTGCATCTCACTAGCTATAGGATAGGGTCATGTTCACTCCTTGTTCACCTTTGGCCACTCTCTGTATCTGAGGAGGAGATGTTTTTGATTCACTGAGTATCCTTTGGCTTACCATTCTCACACGACTGAACCTACCTCACAAACAATTTTGGTGTTCCCATCAGGGGTTTATAGGCAGCTTGGTGTACATTGGGCTTCCCTGGAGGTTGCCTCAACCTGAGTGCTCTGTTTGTCTGCTTCTGGCTTTGTGGAGATAAGACTAAAAGAAATTACAAGCAGAAATTGAGATTTTGGCCGGAGGAAGGAAACCTAAATTATTGAAAGCAGTAACATCCTGCAGAACATTTGCAACAGCTAAGAATGTGACTGGGCTTAATATGCAATTGAATACACTTGTAATGGGCATTTTGTGATTGCTGATATCACAGTTGTAGATTGCCAACAGTCTTAAGAGGCTCTGTCACAGGTGTATATATTCATTAATCCCTTTTGTATTACATTTCCTTTTAGGAGTACCTCAATAGCATTCTTCAGCATGCCAAGGATTTTAAAGAATACCACCGGTCTGTCACAGGGAAGATTCAAAAACTTACAAAGGCTGTGGCCACTTACCATGCCAATACTGAGCGTGAGCAAAAGAAGGAGAATGAGAGAATTGAGAAAGAGAGAATGCGCAGGTTGATGGTAAGGTTTGTTTCAAGATTGGAAACTAGAAAGGTTTCAGGCATAAACCTTACCCAGCTGAGCTTGCAGTAGATTGCAGTTTGGTACACTTTGTTTTAAATAACTGTTCTTCCTAATTTAAAGCATTATTTTTTTCAAAGGCTGAAGATGAAGAAGGGTACCGTAAGCTAATTGATCAAAAGAAAGATAAGCGCTTAGCCTACCTGCTTCAGCAAACAGATGAATATGTGGCCAACCTCACAGAGCTGGTGAGACAGCACAAGGCTGCCCAAGTTGCAAAGGAGAAAAAGAAGAAGAAGAAAAAGAAGGTAAGCTGGAGTTCATTAACTTGCTGTGATCAATAATGCTTTTGAAATGCAAACTTCGTATAAGCATTTGGGTTGGAAGGTGCTTTTCATTTCATTTCAGGCCTTTGGTTGCGTGCTTCTGAACAGGGTCCAATTCTCTAGTTATTTTATTTTTTGGCACAAACAACATAGCATTGGTATCATAGCAAATCAGAATAGATCACACAATATCCATAAATAAAACACACAAAGCAATTGTTGTTAAATAGACTACCATTTCAACATTTTATGTTAAAACCAGTCCTTTTTCATGAACAAATAACATGACTAAAGGATCTAACTGTTCGGTCATAACCTGTTAGGTTTCTCACATCATCTTTTGAAGCTGCCTAGAAGGTCCAGAATATGCAAAACATACCAGCTCTTCAACATGTTCTTTACCCATCTATAAATGTGATTAAGCCTTAGATGTCAGATACCAGCAGAACATAAATTTATAGAAGCTTTACTTAAGATTTGTACTTACATTTTGTTGTGGAACATGTTGCCATAGCCAGTTCTGGGCATCTAAGGAAATACCTTGCTCCAAATCCCTTTCCCATAGCAAGCAGCCGGTTTGTCGTCCCTTCTCAAAAACCTCCTGCTTTAAGGAACAGTTTGATTATACCAGGCATCCC
>JAXCMG010000049.1:2079414-2127467 GCA_034642415.1 Podarcis siculus | reverse complement strand
AATTGTCATCCCAAAACATCTGGAGGGCCGAGTTTAGGGATGCCTGGATTATACAAAGGAGATTGACTCAGAAGGAGAAGGCATTTTAAATGCACTAGCAGTGATTGAAACTTCAGTTCTCAGAGGGGATCAAACTGAATGGTTAAGTCAATGTCTACTGTTAACTTGACGATTATTAAGCCAGTCCTCTTGTTTTCACCATGACCTACAGATCATTTTGAACCACCTGAAGGATCATGGGTTTCTCATCAGTCAAGACAAAAGTCATTCCACTTGCAGGGTTCAGCATAAGTGAGCAATGATAGATACTGCTCAAGGCACATCCCCACTCTTCCTCCTGAGAAGTTCTGCTTCGCTGTGGCATCTATGGCCTCCAGCAGGACAGCAGAAATAATAGTTCTTGTCCAAGCTTTGGAACACATATTGCCATGGGAAAGTTTCTATTCTAGGCCACATCAGTGGACACTTCTCTCATATCAAGATGCCACTGTACACGCATTGCCTCTGGAAATTTATTTTTTTCCATGTGGCAGTCTCTGTGCTGGGGGACAAGATCAAGCAACTTCTCCAGGGGAGTCCTGATCAAGGACTTGCTGTACATGAATAAATGCCAGTTTTGTAGGATAGGGAACCCACTGTAGGGGCACATGGGATATATCAGAAGCATCCCACAGCTTCAGCTGAAGGACCAGCAACTTCAGTTCCTCCTCTCCTTATAATCTTTTCATTCTAGCTGGTCACTGCACTCTGTAACTAAGAGAAATGCTGCTGGAGGTTCATTGTTTTTACTTCCTCCGTCACAATCCCTTTTCTTTTTGTGTCATGTCTTAGATTGTAAGGCTGAAGGCAAGAAATGTTTTATCACTGACATCTAGGAGCCTTTTTTGGCTGAAGAGTGGGATAAAAGTGTCTTAAGTAAATAAAGTGTTTAAAAATACAATTTCCTATTCTGTTAACAAAGGCTTAATGTTCTTCCTTTATTTTCAGAAGGCTGAAACTGCAGAAGGACAGACACCGGCAATTGGACCAGATGGTGAAGTAAGATCCAATAACAACAATAATCATAATAATATTCTCCCTATTCATGACTTTTCTAGCCACAGTTTAGTGTGCTATGGAGCAGTCATCAAATACTGTTGGCTAAATGGATATTCCATGTTCAGAGACAGTTACCGAGAAGGACACAACAGCCCAGGGGCTGAGTGCTTTGGCCTTCATGCCCTGCTTAACATGCTGCAGGACTAGAAAAGACCAATGGGGTGACCTGACATAGGCAGTCCTTGTGTTCCTGGTGTGCTCTCACTACTTGTGCATCTAGTCTGACAATCAAGAGCAGCACTGTATTTATATCCTTGAAGGATTTCGGGGAGTTTTGTACTTTATAATCCCAAGCAGATGTTAAGGACGTTCCATTAAAAAGGCATTGTTCCCTTCCACTTAACCCAAGCCAGAGCCACCATGTTCTTAGGCCTAAACAGAAGAATCATATAGAATACTTTACCAGAGCCCTGTCCAGCCATCAAGGCATGAAAATGACAGTTTCAAAAATGGAAAGCAACTGCCTATGTTGCTTTTGTGCTGGCAAAAACCTCTTCTCATCCTGTAAGTTCTGTTCCATGCCTTTTCAATGTTTGGTCCTTTCTTTACGTTCTTTTATATGTTTTACTTCCCACTGAAAAGCTCACCTGATTTTGTGGAGCAGATTCCTTGGTGGTAGTAGCAGGTTCCACCTGAGGCTCAGGATCCGTGTCCTGAACCTTGGTCTGTTTTGGATTGCCTGAACAAAGCGGAAGGCATGGAAACCCAGCACTTGAGCCACAGGCTTAGATTAAGGTTTTTGACTATGTGGAAATGAATTTTGGAGGGTAGCCAGCATCAACATTCACAGGAGAAAATTGAAATAAATGTTAAAAACAAGTTTCTGATTACTTCTTGAAAATCAAATCTTACCTGGTAGGCTAGAGGCTGTACTAACTTGCCACAGTCAACCCAGCTGATGGTTCTTTACAAACTTGTCAAACTGCCCAACATTTTTGGTAGCTTTCCCTCAGGCTAGCATTTATATACCATTAATACAAAGAAAATACAGTAGCTATATCATTAGAGCATCAGGTCTCTTACGTGATAAAGGATTTTGCCTGTATAGTAAGGGAATAACCCTTCCTGTAACATTTTATCTAAATTAAACTGATAAGCCATTTAATTTATGCAAGTAACAAAAGGCAACTAGTTCTCATTCTAAAAACAACTAAATCTAAATATATATATTTTAAATATTTAGGAGCAAGAAAATGAAAAACTCAAGAAAACCATGTAATAACTTCTTCCACCTTCAACAGTCAGTTAGAAATGAGTATATTCAAACAGCTGTTGTGATGACCTCATTTACCAACCAGCATTGTTGTCTAAGCATGACTTCATAGAGGAAAGAGAGAAGAATGGTGATTGGCTGACTAGATGTTCCTGCTTATAGGGGCTTTCCACAAGCTTTATATGATCATATTTCAATATCTTCTTCTTAGGAGGGTCAGCAGCCTGAAGAAGTTAGGGTTGCCTGCTGCCCAGATAAAAAAAAAACCTCAACTAGCATGTTTTTGTGCCTTTCAACAAAGACTGTTCTTCAGAAATCCGCCAGTGAAGCTTAATATGAACATTGCTGTTTCACCGCGGTTAAAGGCAATTTGAGCACCAGCGCTCTGAGAGGTTCAAAAAAGAAACTACAAAACTGCTTTTGAACAATTGAGCAGAAAATAAATGAGCAGCATGCTTAAGCAGAAAGATGAACTAATGAAGAAGCTTGAAAACTTGTTGTTGAAAATTAAACAGGAAACACACATGTTCTGCCTCACACAAAATGACCTCAAGAGTATTGTCAGTGTGTTGAAAGTGATGGAGAAACAGTTAAAACAGGAGACTCACCACCATGTTGAAATAAAGCTAAGTTTGAAAAATGAGCTCTGCAAGGAACATGAAGGTTTTGGAAAAGATCATGAAAGGGCTGGAGAAATGATACCTAGGCTTTAATGAGAAACTGGAAAAATAAGAGCTGAAGAATCAACTTAAAAGAAGCCAAAGAGTAAATTGCATGTATAAACTGCTTAAGGCTCAGTATGAGAAACATCTAGCTTATGAGAGGACCATCAAAACCCAGGCTGTAGATAAGCTGGCTGTAGTCATTTCAGTCCAAGTCTCCTGGTCCTTATTTGCCAGCTGCTTCCCTATTGCAGCCTCACTGCAAACAGACCATAGATTTTCAGCCATTTAGATAGTATCATAATCATCATAATTTTATTTTATTTGTGTGCCAACGTGAGAAGATAATTACCCACACAGCAAAAGTAGTCATAAACAATAAATAAAACACATTAAAACATACACAACCAAATTTATTTTAAATAAAATTTGTTATAAAAGGAAACATACACAACCAAATTGAGCAATTTCCACATAAATCATGATGCAATCTAAAAACAGAGATGCAAAAAATTAATATATATAACTGCAAAACAGCCCCTAAACTGTACCCCAACCCAAGAGTTCGTTCAGCAGCCTCAGCTTTTGTAGCTGGAGTCAGTCAGTGCCCTGCTCTCCCAGGCCAAGTGGGAAAAGCTATCAGGACGTAGAGACAGCATTGCATGTACTCACTAATTTCTTCTGACCCTTTGTCTATTCTAATCAAACATATGTGAAGCACTCCAAAAGCTGCAGGAATGTGCAAGTTTCCCTGTCCTTGTCCAACAAAGTGTCCACTATGTCACAAAAGCTCTCAGTAAGCCAATTTTTTTCATAGAATTATAGTGTTGGAAGGTACCTTGAGGGTCCACCCCCTGCAATGCAGGAATCTCAACCTGACAGGTGACCAACCAACTTTTCTTAAAAAGGATGCATAAACAGTACGATCATTGGGGACCCTCGTTTTTTGTACTGTGGAAATATAAAACAATCAGTTTAACACACATTTGTGTTTTTTCAGCCTTTGGATGAAACCAGCCAAATGAGTGACCTACCTGTCAAAGTGATCCATGTAGAAAGTGGGAAAATTCTTACTGGCACGGATGCCCCGAAAGCAGGACAACTGGATACTTGGTTAGAAATGAATCCTGGGTAAGTTGCCAACAGATTTAATCCTTTGTATTTTGCCATGAAATTAGCACCTTGTAACTGTATCCTGTTTCTTTCTTTGTTTGTTTGTTCAAAAGTCATATTCATGGGGTCATCCACTACTTCTGAACTTTGTTAAGAAAAGCTAGCTTGTAATATGCCTCTAAGTTTTGTCTTCAAAAGGGGATAATTGGTCTAGCAACAGCTATAAGCCTCAGTTCCTTAAATCAGAGGTTTTCAACTTGTGTGCCTCAGCACCCTTGGGTGACAGCGATTGGTCAGGGATGCCGTGGGAGGGCCCTCTTCTCCCTCCCTCCCTCTTGACATCATTCTTGCATATCTGCAAATCGATCAATCTTTGTCTCTTTCCCCACCCCAGTCCAGCCTGAATTGTGCTGCTCTTCCTGCTGTTCCCACTTACATGCACACCAAAAACCGCACCCGAAAAGGGTGGGGTGGGGCAGGGCGGAATGTGGGGGGTGGGTGGGGGGCGGAACAGGGAAATCCCTACATAAACACGTCCTGTAATGGAACCCCAGTGTACATGGCTACCATGGGGGAGCCGCAGAAAGAATGTGGTTGGTCAAGGGCACTGTGGACTCAAAAAAGTTGAAAACCACTAGCTTAAATCAAGCTTCCCTATAAAGAGACAGTAAATCTGGCTACCAGTTTCTAACAAGGCATCTCAGATGCCTCCAGCTGTTCACAGTTGTGGGGGAAGAATGCTGGCCTTAGGTAGCTCCTTGATCTGATCCCACAGGGCTCTTCTTATGTATTTGGGGCTCACATTCATGAAACCTTCCTTTGGTTGGATGGCAGGTGACAGAGCAAGTGTTCTCTTTGTTTGATTTTCCCAATCAGCAATATTGCCCTAGTTTGGAAATCCCAGGTCATAGCTTCCCTCAGAGAAGCATTTTCCCCTTCCAGCCCTGGGCATATTAGGGATTATTTCTTGCTGTGTGTACAAGGGACTGGAGTGGGGATAACTTTGTAGAAATGTCTCATTTTCTCTGTTCAAGATTCCCCCACCCCCAGTGCTACTGACAATACAGACCCCTATTTTCTAGACTTGAGATTCTTTCTTCCTGCAAACTCCCCCAGTGACTTCAGAAAAGAGGAGCAACCCTAGTCAGATTGCTCTCCATGACTGATTAAGTAGAAAATTAAGAGCATCACATTTTCCTATCTAATTTTTTTTCCGTGTTATCCATATTAGCCATTTTAATATCTGTTTAAATAGATATGAAGTAGCACCAAGATCTGACAGTGAAGAAAGCGGATCCGAAGAGGAAGAGGAGGTATGAAGGAATGGCTCAGCTTTCACATAATTTTCTTGATCGTGTTCTCTGCAGATGTAGCAGATAAGCCAGAAGACTGCTGTGGAGGCATGGTCAATGCCCACAAATTGTATCTACATAAATTCCATGTTAAATATTACGATATACACAGGCTGTGGTTCTTGAGATTTTGCCTGTGGTTGATCAGTGTGTACAAGTATTTCAGCAGACTGTCCTCCTAATTATGACAGCATTGAAAGCATTTTGATTTTATGTTGGTATACATATCAAAACTGATGCAGTTTTTGTTTCTGACAGGAGGAGGAAGAGGAACAACCACAACCTTCTCAGTCTGCTTTACCTGTGGAAGAGAAGAAGAAAATTCCAGATCCAGATAGTGATGATGTATCTGAAGTGGATGCAAGGCACATTATTGAGTAAGGCTCACATCATCCCTCCGTGTTTATGTTACCAACTATCTTTCAGGTTTCCCTCTAAATATAAGTGAAAGTGTCAGATGAAGGTGTTGGTCTTTTCCTTCACTGGAGGTTTTTAAACAGAGGTTATCTTGTCAGGGATAATTGAACCAAATAACCATTGGGGTCCCTTCCAACTCTACAATTCTGTGATTCTAATGTATAAGTTCACCCCACAAGGAGAAGAGGGCAGAGTCTGTGCTTGTAAGTCTACCAAAGTGTCTGAAATCAACACACACAAAGACTTGAATGCCAGCAGCAGAAAGATACAAGGCAGTAGTTAAACAGGCTTGAGCAGAGGTTGCCCTTCTTCTGAGATCTCTTGTTCTTGCCCTACCTTTCCTACAGTCTACTTTCATCAGAAATGTTCAGCAGCCGAGAAGTCTGAAAACCGAGGTTTGACTGTATTGCAACCCCTCCATCTTCCCAGAGGCCACAACCCTCCCAAAGTACTAGGAACTTTAGGCAGGGCCTTCCCCCCAAAGAGAAATAAACCTAGCCCCAACTCCTCCCACAGCCCAGAGGGTGGGGAGGCTAACTGGGATGATGCAGCAGTTCAGAGGAGGTGTTTTTTCACCTTAACCTCTTGCCAGTTTCCAACCTAAAACATTTATCTCCCACATTTAGGTTGATCCTACACAAAAAATACAACCAACCAACCAACCAACCAATAACCCCACTCAAACAAACATTAGTCTTTGTCGTCCTGCGCTATAAAAGGTTAACTTTTAAATGTTCTAAGTTAGTAAGGGTTTTACCAGTTAGGTATATGATCCAAGTTTACCTTTCTCTCTCTCTCTCTCTCTCTCTCTCTCTCTCTCTCTCTCTCTCTCTCTCTCTCATTTTTTCTCTCACTCTTAATCCATTTTCCCAACCTGTTTAATCTTTTTCCTTAGGAATGCAAAGCAAGATGTTGATGACGAGTATGGAGTGTCTCAAGCCCTGGCAAGGGGGTTACAGTCTTACTACGCTGTGGCTCATGCAGTCACTGAAAGGGTGGACAAACAGTCCACTCTCATGGTGAATGGTGTCCTCAAGCAGTATCAGGTGAGAAACTGAAAGCAAGGCCCTTTGCTTCAGAGCAGTGTTAGCTTAGGCACTTGTGCTGGGTGTAGATGTGCTTAAAATTGCAAAAGAGGAAGCAAGTATTGACAGTATTTTCTCTCCATTTGTCCAGAAACGTGTGAGCATTTCTTTTTCTTTTCCCATAGATTAAAGGTTTAGAGTGGCTAGTATCCTTGTACAATAATAATCTAAATGGAATCCTGGCAGATGAAATGGGTCTGGGTAAGACAATCCAGACCATTGCTTTAATTACATACCTCATGGAGCACAAACGTATCAATGGACCGTTCCTCATTATTGTACCTCTGTCGTAAGTATTCCTATTGGATCCATCTGCCACTTAAGGATTGTCACATTCAAACACTTCTGTGTTCATGCAAAATATCTTATTGTAGTATATCACCATTATAGTTCTAATGCAGCCGTCTGGGCTGGTCTGCTTCGTGCAGAAATATGAACAAAATATGGTCACCAAATTCAGCAAACATGATAGAAACAGGGCGAGACTAGCAGAGTTTGTGTGGTGATAGTATAAATAACTTTCAGAATTGGGAGTGTTAAAGATTAGACCTGTTAAGCATAGCAAGAAATTGCTGAGGGAGTGTGGCTGGTATAATGCTGGAAGTATGATTTAACTCAGACTTAGCAAAAAGCTGGTTTGCACTAACCACTGCATGGCCACTTTTTGAGGCATGTAACTAGGCCAGATTAATCCCATTCAGTTCTTTGATCCCATGTAACTATATAGTTGATTGATTTGAATCAAGTGGTCAGAAGTCAAAAAGTGATATGAAATGTGTAAATACTGTATTTGAAGTGCCACGGGGAACTAGTCTGCTTTGTATTATTCCTCCAAAGCGTTTAGTGTTCTCTTCTTAAGAGGAACTAGGTCCATAGTTCATACCATTATTTGATGCAGTATTTGCAAAAGAGACAGCAAAAGCATTACATGAGCTTTGCTAATAAAACAAATGGCTGCTTGAAAAACAAGTTTGCATGTCAAAATCTGTTTCAGGATCGGTGAAACTGACTCTTATCTCCAGCTGACCAAATCACCTGATGAACTGGCAGTTGTGAATGTACATTTGTAATGCACTTTTTTGATGTGCTATTTTGAAGGGGTTGTACGCAGTTCTTGTTTTTTAAACTGCCAGTCTTCGTATTATGTGTGGTTCGTGACTATATAAAATGAAGTCTTTGCTGTTTTTCTGTTCTAGAACTCTCTCAAACTGGGCATATGAATTTGATAAGTGGGCTCCTTCTGTAGTTAAAGTCTCATACAAGGCAAGTATTGTGGTTCAGATTTTCATTTCAAATTTGTCAAGATGGAATGATGAGTCAGTTATGATTCCAAGGAAAGAACCGAGCATCCTCTAACTGAAAGTGAATTGTTGCATTTCCCTGTACATTCAGCAACAACTGTGGCATATTATTGGGGGCAGGGTCACCTTCCTGTTTCTTAAACCAATCTTGCCCATCAGTGTAGCAGGACTGCTACAGAAAAGCTTCTTCTAAAGTTAAAGAGATGCACTTGATGCAGAGGTCGATGGATCGAAGAAACCAGCAACCGGCATCTGCTACCACTGTTGGAATTCTGCCTGGGTCAGAGGAATGTGCCACAGTGTAGGCACCGGCAGATATTCCTTGTCGACCTCCCCGCTGCGCCACTCTGCTGATAAGCAGGTGAGGTCTCGGCGATTCTTCTCAGATGTGTGAGAGGAACACACCGTTCTTCCTCTCTCCCCTTTGGTGTCCCCCAGGGAGGGGAAAGAAGCAGACAGAAATCTATTTACATCCTTTATTTCTGTCTCTTATATCAGTACAGAGAAACATGCCTGCACTCAACAGCAGTAAGAAGAAACTCCACCCATGTACTTCCAGTACGGGTCATATGACACACACACTGAGCTAACATCCGGTGCTCAGTACAGAATGGACTGCCCCTTTGTTCCCATGGCAACAGTCACAAACATCCTGTCTGGCTTTCCAGCCACAAGCAGCTGACTGAGCTGCTAGAGCCTTTGCTTGCTGCAGCATTGGTGCTTTATGATAACAGAAAATGCTTATTTTTTCTCCTTATTTTCCAAAGTGCAGCATATTTCTTTGTGACCCAAAGTTGTCAGCCCTCCCCCAATCCCTCAGACCTCTGTGTGAAAAGGAAATCATCAGCCCTTCCCCATTAACCCTTCTTTCTCAGTCATCTCCCTGTACCTTCTGCCTTTTTCTTCAGTGCTCCTTTTTAATTTACCTTTCCTGTTCCTGCTTATTTGGGCAGTGTCTGCTTTTCTTATAATTCCTTCCAGCCTATCAGCTCTACATTCCTTATATCTTAAGTTTCCCTCAGCCAGCTCCACAAAGCCCCTGTCTTTTGTTTGCCTTCCTTTGCTAAATCTTGACTGCAAACAACTTTGTTGGAAAGTTCTTGTTCTAGCCAGACAGAGTCAGGGGTTTTGCAGCCACAAGTGCAACACAAATGTCAATTATTTCTCCAAGTTCTGTGCTTAGTTTTTCTTAATTCTTTTTTGTTAGGGCTCTCCAGCTGCAAGGCGGGCGTTTGTACCTCAGCTTCGAAGTGGGAAGTTTAATGTTTTGCTCACTACATATGAATATATCATCAAAGATAAGCACATTCTTGCAAAGGTGAGGCTTTCCTATTTGAAAGCAGGATTTGCTGGTGTGTTGATTTTCCATTAGTTCTAGAAATGAATCATTGTGGTATCCTAAAGGTATAGACAATATTAAACAGCTTTTCTTGCAAAACCAATGTTAAGTAAAATACATTATTAGTATTAGAATAACAGATAAATGAAGCATTTACAACATCCCCCCACCATGCATAACATTTTCTTGATTACTGAAAAATGGAGGACCCTTGCTTATTTTGTCCTTTTAAACCAGGGACAGGGAACCTATGGTTCTCCAGATGTTCCTTCCTTGACCACCGTCAATGCTGGCTTGGGCTCATGGGAACTGGAGTCAGCATCTGGCAAGCCACAGGTTTCCCCATCCCTGAATTAAACTGTGGTGTCTCCTCTCCCAGTCACTTGATCTTCAAGATGGATCATGTCAGTTATGCCTTCTGAAGCAATTCAAAGTGGCAGGCCCCTCTCCTCTCTGATTAAGAGCAGATACCCGTCTCACCCATAATGAAAGGGAGAAAGAAAGAGTGTAGTGTACGTGTGAATGTTGGTTTTTTAAAAAGAAGAGTAATTCAGCTAATGCAAATGGCACTTGTTGCTTATGGTACTGTGGTTGAATATGATATGCAATCTCTTGTTTCTCATTTCTCATTTGGGTGAGATACTTTTGCTGCAGTAAACCTGCATAACATTATTTGCTCATTGCTTGTGGTTTGTATTGGTTGCATGAATAACACTGCATGTTTTCTGTTATGTTGTGTCCTTATTAAATTTTCAATAAAAAGCAATATTGAAAGAACAAAAACAAATAACGGCTTTTGTCAGCCCACATGTCAGCTGCCTCGTATGGCTCATTAACTTCAACTGCAATCATCGGACCCTTTGCCATAAAGCAACAGCAGTGTCCTGGGAGATGTTGCCAAGATGGGGTATTAATAAGTGCCATTTCACAACTTTCTCATCATGATTACATTTGAGTAATTGCTCACAAGAGCCATAGCACTAGTTTAGCCTATGTGGGATGCTTCAAAAGTCGCATTTCAGGATGGTGAGAATTTCCCTATCTTCGATTTTTCTGTTCTATTGATTCTACCTGTTTTATAGCTTCTTCAGATTAGTGGCATAGTGAATATCCCCTTGCATTTTTCTTAGGTGCAAATTAAAACTGAACCAGTTTAACAGATACCTAGCTACATCCAAACTATCACCTTTCTGTAGGGTGAGCTGTACTGTATTGAAAGCCTAATAATCACACCTGAGAAGTAAACTCTTAAGTAAAGTAGATTTGGTTACTGTCCTGCACCATCAGATTCGTTGGAAGTACATGATTGTTGACGAAGGTCACCGAATGAAGAACCACCATTGCAAGCTCACCCAAGTCCTGAATACACACTATGTAGCTCCACGCCGTCTGCTTCTCACAGGGACTCCACTACAGAATAAGCTGCCTGAACTATGGGCTCTGCTCAACTTTCTCCTTCCAACTATCTTCAAGAGCTGTAGCACATTTGAACAGTGGTTTAATGCTCCTTTTGCCATGACTGGGGAAAAGGTAAGTGCAGGAAGAAGCGTCTACCAGCGTTTTTCACCCAGGGTTTTTCACTCCAGGCTCTGGAGTCATTCCCTGTTGGTCCCATGAAATTTTGCAATCTTCCACCTTCACGTTCCCCTCCTTGCACTGTCCAGTCATCCATAAATATTACCAGTTTTTATTTAATTTTTCTTAGGGGGAGGGGGTTGGATTTATTTAGGGAGTCACAATGTGATACAGATGTCATACAAAAAATAAAAATACTGTTTTTAACCAATTTGATTTATTAGAGTCTTGTGATTCTGTGTGACTCCAAATAGTTTTATTGCAATGATTAGGTCAGTTGGCACAGCATTTCTAACATTTTGTACATTCTTTTAGTGAACTCAAGTGTTAGGCCACATTTACTTTCAGAATTGACTTTGCTGTTGACTGTCTTAGTATACATGCATGCAGCATGCTGTTCTGATCAGATGCAATGGTGAATTTCCTTTCAAGGCCTCTCTTCCACTGTGTATTGTTCAATATAATAAGTACCAATGGGACTGCAATTAACCCATAGTAGAAGGCACTGCTAAAGAAAAACACCTTTCTGGTGTTTGCTTTTAATATTTTGCATTTCAAAAGACAGTGCTTACTCTGAGGTAGAGTTTTAAAATACTACACCAATTTTGTGTACGTGTGCATTTGGCACTTCAAATAGTTTGGGGCAGAAGATGAATAGGGATAGAAGATCCACATTTTCCCTGTGATTACATTTGGTTTGACTTCTGG
The DNA here is from genome assembly GCA_034642415.1 of Podarcis siculus. Classification (NCBI taxonomy): domain Eukaryota; kingdom Metazoa; phylum Chordata; class Lepidosauria; order Squamata; family Lacertidae; genus Podarcis; species Podarcis siculus. The sequence goes on along the minus strand of JAXCMG010000049.1, from coordinate 2,115,604 downwards.
GTGGACATTTTCCTCATTCCAAGCCCTTTAAGAGAACTGTACCATTTCTCCCTCGCTCCTGCCCTCCTCCTCCTGTGGCAGCATGTATGTGAAGGAGGGAGAGGGGGGAAATGTGAGAGTTTATTTTGGGGGAAGTGGATGGGATATATACACACGCGCGCACACACACTTATAGTGCTGTTACAGTCTGTTATTTTGTTTTTCAGTCTATGCAGATGTTTCCTCTAATTTGCCATGTTGTAATCTTGATGCTCACAGCATTTTAAGTCAGGGTTACAGATTGGTAAATTAGAGCAGCCGTAACCAATGGTGACTTGGGGCCAAATTAAGTAGACTTTCCTCTCGGAAGCCAGGTTGCTGTCAATCAGCAAAGGGGCTGTAGTATTTGAAACAGAGAAATGGATGGCAGGAGGAATGTACTAAAGCTTCACCCTTCCGTTCCCTGCTGCTTTTCCCTTAAGAGACAGCACTCATATCTGTTGCAGCAAAAAGGCTGTCTGGAACCCCCGCTGGGAAAGGGGGCTGTAGGGGAAGCATCAGGTGCAGGAGGGGTTAAGCACTGTGCCCTCTTTGACCATTTTACAGCTCTTTGGTAGTCTGGATTTGCTGTCAAAGATCTTCTTCAACTCTGCTGCATTTATCTATCTATTGATATGTTAGATTGCGTAATTGCTACGGCAATTGTGATCATTTTAGGGGATTAGAGATGAATCAGTGAAATGAAATTTTTTTGGTTCATGGTTTTATTGTTTATTGTTAACTTTATACTTAATAATGATAGTATGGGCTTTTTGTCTGAAAGTGATCATACTTTCTTTCTAGTGATGTTGGGGAAATATATTTAAATAACACTTGTTTCCTTAAATCTGCATGCAACTAAAAACAGGTGGATTTAAATGAAGAAGAAACTATTCTGATTATCCGTCGTTTGCACAAAGTGTTGCGTCCCTTCCTCCTAAGAAGGTTAAAGAAGGAGGTAGAAGCACAGCTGCCTGAAAAGGTAACATTTAAAAAGCAGGCAATATTCCAGCTCTTAGTAGAATCTTTCATATCATGTTGTCCATATGCAAGTTCTTCTACGTGGCATCGTTCCTAGTTCGCTTGTTTTGAAGGGGCTGCAGGAGATTCTGTTTTATCAAGGAAAGTCTGTAGAGAGGCTTGGGACATGGGAGGCGTGATGGTTCAGTTGTAGAGTGGCAGTTCAGTACCAAACTAAAATGGTTCTGTGGTTGCTGAGATGGGAAAGCCCTAGAGCTGGAAACTTGGAGAGCCACCAGCAGAATGTACAGTACAAGACTAGACAAACAAATGGCTTGTCTCAGAATAAAGCTTGGTATGTATCAACGGGCCACTTGTGTAATCTCAAAGAAGGCTGGGGTACTGCTACTAAAGACATCTTTCATTACTTCAGGCTTAAGATGCTCCTCTGTGTGCTTTTGACTTGTTGCGGCTTTTTTGCTGACTATTGTCTAGAATTTAGGATTGTGATGCTCCATCCCCAGCACAGAGCCTGGAATCTGTTGTAATATTTAACTTCGTGGGAATATTTCTGTCTTGTATTCCGTTTCTAGCTCTTGTGGTTGCAGAGAAAAATCTGAGCACTGCATAGTTTGTGGGAGGAAATGAAGCCCTCCCTTTGGTGCAGCTGTCTTCATTCTGTAGGGCTTGACACAAGATTAATTGAAAAGAAAGATGACAAAAAAATGAGTGTGGAACAAACAGTTCTGGCAGTATTTTGTCCTTCACTCTCAATGCACACACATACCACATCCAAAGATCACAGCGCAGTTCAAAACATAATAATACAAAATGAAAACAAACTGCATACTAAAACAAAACCAATAACCCCCTTCCCACAAACCCATTTTAAAGGCCATAGAATTTACTTGGTTGGCATATTCTGTTATCTGCATCCTAAATCAGGGGTGTAGAACTCAGAGGCTGATAGAATAAGAGCTTTCTGATTCAGTTATGGTATTTGATCTCTCCCAGGGCATGGTTGGATCCTACTCCAGTGAGCTGCACTGACTACTACCTCTTCCCTTTCAGAATGAGATCACAAATGGGGCATGTCCTGAGTCTTTTTGATTCAGTCTTTCCTTATACTTTTGCTAACAGCTGCTTCCTGGGCATCTGACCCAGGAGAGATCCCATGAGGTCCAGTTGACTATTAGATATCAGAAAGATCTGCTGTAATGAGTTTTACAAACAACAACAGCAACCATCCTAAAGTTGATGACAAGGCAAATTTATCCATAGAGGAATCCCAAACAAATGTTGTTTGGCAGAAGTTGACCTAACTGCCTTCATCTCAGCATCACTGTAACTTATCACCATTCTCAGTGTCATCACAGATCCCTATATTGTGTGTAGGGTAGATGAGATCCTTTCATGCAGATGAGATCTTCACATCTGCATGAAACGGCAAATTTTGGCCTCCAGGAGAGCTCTCTTCTGACAGATCTGCTAGCTACATGAATATCAGCTTCCAATGCAGTCGGAGGAGTCATCAGTCAGGAAGTTTGGGGCCCTTTCATAACTTCTGTAATTCTTGCTAAACAACTAAGAGAGATTTATCACCACCACCGTGTTTTCAGCTCAAAGGTCTTCATATTTCCATGTTGGTATTGTATAGGACTTGGCTCTTTCTCACCTTTCTGCATCACAAGTCTTCTTATAAAACAAACATGGCCATGGAGAACTTACATTTTGTTTGTTTGGTCTCATAGAATCTTTGTACATACTTGGTGGGTATGACCAAAGAGATTACAAAACCAGCTGTTCAGCCACCACAATTGCACTACCTGAAAACTGAGTCTGCAAACTCTGGTGGATACAGCTGCATGCAAACAGATGCATGCCTTAACACAACCTGTTAAGAAATTAATCTGACTATAAACACTATTCTGAAGGAGAAATGGTGGTACTCAAATCTGCCCCAGCTCTGTTTGGTTGTCTGCTATGTCCTAGGATTTGTCCAGCAGCTCTCCTACTTGCTCTTTTCTGTGAAAGGGTGCTCCAGAAATACATTAATATTAATATATTTTAAAAAAGAATATTTTTTATATGCTAGGGGTTGTACCCCTACTTACATTGCTCGCTAACTCCCTCCCTTTTTCACCCAGGCAAATCCCACCCTCCCTTTATGCCTGTTCAACCTCCCTTAAATCCTTCCTTCACTCTTTAACCCCTCAAAAATCCCCCTCCTCCCTTTATACCCCCAAACTCTCCTGCTTCATGAAGCCCCACTTCGCTGTACAACGTGCCTCCCAAAATCCTTCCTCTTGCAGCTCACCCAAAAAAACAACTTCCCCTCACAGCTTGCCAAAACCACCACTCCCTTTACATGTCGCCAAACCCCCATCCCTTTTGTCCCTGTCCCTCACTGCTGCTGCTGTGGGGGGAAGGTGAGAGAGAAAAAATGCATTTTGAAATTCAAGCTTCCTTCTCTCTTTTTACAAGACAGGAGAGAAGAAAGCTTCTTATTTCCCTTCGCTTCCCAGTCTAATGCTGCTGACCAATTAGAGAGAAGAAAGTGCCTTTTTAAATGGGGCAGGAATGAAGGGAAAACCTTTCTTCTTTGTTCCCCTTCCACCCCCACCAGTAGCAATGAGGAGCTCAGGAAACAAACTGGACCTGCTCCAAACCTTTCCACCCCACCCCCTGCTTCAAGTGCCCCCCATCCTAAATTTGTGCACCTGTTATTCCTGTCTAAGTGCAGAACCTTTCATTTGTCCCTGTTAAAAAGCATTTTGTTGGGTTGGGCCCAGTTTTCCCATCTGCGAAGGTCATCTTGCATCTTGATTCTGTTTTCTGAAATATGAGATACCCCTCCCAGTTTGTTGTCATCTGCAGATTTGATTAGCATCCCCTCTATTCCTCATCCAAGGACAGAACCCTGTGGCTCCCCCCTTTTTTCCAGGATGACGAGGAACCATTTGTGGGGACTCTTTGGAAAGCCTTATACCAAGTCAGAGACCATTGGTCCATCTATCTCAGTACTGTATACACTGACTAGCACAGGCTCTCCAAGGTTTCAGACAGAGCAACTTTTCCAGCCCTACCTCAAGGTACCAGGGATTGATTGAACTTAGAACCTTCTCCCCAGCCGCCCCCCAAATACTGCTACTCAAAGATTTCTACAAGTCTGAAGACACTGAAAGCAATGAAATCTTCCAAACTCAGGAAGGTTATTTGGATCTATGCTTTGTGAATGCAGTTTCATGAATTAATATCTCCTCTCTCTGTTCACAACAGGTGGAATATGTGATTAAGTGTGATATGTCTGCATTACAAAGGGTACTTTATAGACACATGCAAGCCAAGGGAGTGCTGCTTACAGATGGATCAGAGAAGGACAAAAAGGTTTGGACTTTTTCTCTCTTTTCTCAACCTTTTTCTCTAATGTACAGTAAGGCCGGGCATCTTACTGCCAGGTCTAGTCAATGAGTGTTTTTATTCTTTTCATGCAAGGATTGTTGTTATGATAGACAATGTTTTTTCAGAGGGGAAAGCAGCCATTTTACTAAAGAATTTGGGTTTGGGCTCTTGAGGGCCTTCAGATTCATGATGAAGAAACATCAGCTCTCTTTACACAAGCCATTGAACAATAATAGTATCTGACCATAACACTGTTTTGAAACGTAATTTTAAAATTTCTTACTAGTTCCAAAATTTGTAGCAATATCAGGGTGAGAAGCTTTCCTGCAGTGGTGCTCATTTTTTAAAACGTGATGTTGCAACATGGTTGCTTGAATAATTTTTGTGAAATGGTGCACCTTCGTGGAATTATGTAATTCGCTCATCTGGTTGCACACTGCTCAAGCAAAAAAGCCAAAACAAAGCACACACTTCGTGAAATAAGGCAAAAGAAGGTCTCTGCCATGGTTCCTGTACTGTCCAACATTTGTTCCATGGTTTAATCCTTAGATAGAAAATGATAGATTTATTAGGAAGCACAGTGATGAAATATGCCATAAATAGTTTAACCCCCACCCCCCAAAAAAAATTAGGTTTTGCACACATTGCTATCAATAATTGTAGTTCACTTAGGGAGAAATGTTTGAGTAGTGCTGTCTTTATTTTTCCAGGGCAAAGGTGGTACAAAAACGCTCATGAACACTATTATGCAGCTGAGGAAGATTTGCAACCATCCCTACATGTTTCAGCACATAGAGGTAAAGATGTGTTTTTGGTGCTGACATTTTCAGCCTGCTCAATGAGGGCAACTAGCAATGGTGGGCCAAAAGTATTGCTGGAATACTTGTTCTTTAGCAGGAATGAGGAACTGCAGCCCTCCATGGTGTTGAACTACAACTCCCATCAGCCCCAGCCAAAATGGCCAATGGTTTGGGATGTTAGTTGTACTTAAACATCATCTAGAAGACCACAGGTTCTCCTTCCTGTCCTACAAAGTAGTTTGGGCATGGGATGTCTCGTAGATGTTAGATTGACCCACCATTTCTATTCAGTTCTGTCCCGCTCCCCCAACTTATTCTACCTTCCGGAACCTCCTCAATGCTGGGTCTTTGCTGTGCAGCTGCATGGGGAATCTGACATGCAGTTGCATGTTTCTTGCTGCTGTGACTTCCGTGAGAATATTAAGTATAGTTTCGGTAAGAATGCAGCTCCTTCTCCACACTCATGCACCCACCCCCCCCCCCCCCCCTGTTTACCTCACAGTTTGAAGATCCAAAAGTTAACTGCTTAGGCTCTTTTTAAGTTCTTATTCATGGAGGGAGAGGGTTATCAAAAGCTGGCCATGATGGCTCCACTGCCTCCACAGTTGTTGGCAATAATGCTTCTGATTACCAGCTGCTGGAAACCACAAGGGGGACAGAGTGTTTTTGTGCTTGGATCCTGCTTGCGGGTTTCCCACAGGCATCTGGTTGGCCACTGTGAGAACAGGATGCTGGAATGGATGGACCATTGGCCTGGTCCAGTAGGCTCTTAATGTGGTTGCATATAGTGCAATACTTTGACAACATCAGCCTTTACCAACCTGGTGCCCTTCATGTGCTTGGGACTGTTAACTCCCATTGACTGCAAAGCCATCGTAGTTCTAGTTCAAAGGATATGGAGGGCACCCGATTGGCAAAGCCTGGGCTTAATGATGGAATCTTGGAATCTATATGGAAAGCTTACAGATGTGGAATCCAGTGATGCTTGTCTCTTGTTCTTCTGTAGATATTTATGACTCGTTGAAAAAGATTTCAAACCCAACTGAAGCATCAATTTATTTGTAGAGTGCTTAGATTTTAAAATTGTCTTAATAATGGTTATGATAGCTGAAAAGTCAATTATTGATTACCATTATCTCTTTGCATGTTACTAAAGCATGTGGACCATTATCTCTTAGAGGAAACCATCTCTGAAATATTGTTTGGCCTGTTCTGTTCATGATTAGACTGGCTTTTTTATGTTTTGTTGTAGGAATCCTTTTCTGAGCACTTGGGCTTCACTGGAGGCATTGTGCAAGGGTAAGTTGGCCACCACAAAGAATTTTAGGAAGTGCATGTTTTTCTTGGGTAATCTCTGAAACCAAATGCTGAAGAGGAGGAGATTTTTGTGCCCTGCTTGTGAGCTTCCAGAGACATTTGACAGGCTGCTTCTGAGTTATTGTGGAATCACTCACTGCTTTCTCTTCAGTAAAAGGATTTTGGTTAGGCTCAAAGTGCCCTCAGAACCCCAAAACCCTCTATTGTTCATTGAGGGGTTCTGGTGAGTCCTTTATTTCTCCAGGAGAAAGACCAGGCCTCATCATTGGGCACCAACACTTGCCAAGTGTTATGTTAGCCTGCCTGTTTTTAGCTTACAGAAGCCCTCACAATTCTGTTCCTAGCGTTCATATCCCTCCTTTTAACCATTAAGTAAATTTCCCACTTGTCTTGTAGTTCCATCTTCCGTGCTGGTTTGTGGTTCTGGTATGTTCCAGAATCCTTCTGTCTTTGGCTTTCAAGGTTGGTTGCTCTCAGTCATGTATCAAAGTACCGGCTGTACTTTGAGGTACCCAGAGAGCACCTGGGGACCCCACAGCTAGAAGACTAGTTGTGATTAACATTTTCCCCTGAAAAACACTAATGTCAGCCTTTCCCTGCAACCTGAAGCTGTATAGAAGTATTAGTTATGTTCTCGAACCCTATTAGTGAAAAGGCTGGTGTCGTGTTGTTTTTTGTTGTGATTATTGGCATGGTTTTAATAGATTTTATATTTGTATATAGTTTTAATTCTATTAATGTTTAATTGTTTTTTTCATTATTGTCCCCTCCCCCCATGTTTTTAGCGGTTCTTATTTTTATCTGTAAGCCTCCTTGAGTCCTTTAGGGGAAAAGACAGAGTGTAAATAAATAAATAAATGATTGATTGATTGAGCCACACTGTCAGTTCACACAGTTAAAAAGGAGACCCAGTAGGGCCAGGCTTTGTGTAAAATTGCGGTGCTTCCTGAAGAATTCCCAGTATCCACTGAACATACAAGACTTCCACCGCAAACACACAAGCATTGCTTGGCAGATAAATTGATGTGAAAGCATGTCCCCGAAGGCAGAATGTTAAAAGCCGCTATACCAGAAGAAAACAGTTTCTTTGTTTCTCCTCCTCATGTTCTGAACCAGGCTCGACCTGTACCGCGCTTCAGGGAAGTTTGAGCTCCTAGATCGGATTCTTCCCAAGTTACGAGCTACCAACCACAAGGTGCTGCTTTTTTGTCAGATGACCTCCCTCATGACCATAATGGAAGATTATTTTGCTTACCGTGGCTTCAAATACCTCAGGCTAGATGGTGAGTTTTGCATTAGGGCCTGTAATGTTGTAGGAAGACCTGGTTTTGGCACGCAATTAATAAAGTAGTCTCTGTATGTCTTTAGTCAGGCTGTGTGTGTGGAGCATTGTAAGAAAGTAAAATGTACCAACTTCAGTGCATAGGAAGGTTCTCTTGTCATGTGCAATTTTGGGGCGTGATCTTGTATGGCCCATGGTGTAGCATGTGGAGCCATCGCGTAGGAATTTGAGCTCTTCCCTCCCCCACTGGACCCACTTCATGCTAAGCTTAGTGTTCTGGCTGCACCATTTCCAGTTCTTCCTCTCTGCTACAAACATTCACAAGCTGATTTCTCTTTCAAATTTCAGAATGGCAACCAGACATTGTCAAGGGGGCTGATTCCTTTACTTAAGTTACCGTGACCTGCCCTGGTTCTCCCTCCCCTCCATCCTGCAAGTCGTACTCTTTCCCAATGACGCCCCCTTGCAGGTGGTTCTCTCTTGAAATGATGGGTCCTTTTTTTAATAATGATCCCAAAATACCATTCGTTTAAACATTTGGGCAGATATGTTCCTCTATCACAAGAGGATTTGAGCACATTTCCTCTGTATTTATTCCTCTTTGGTTATACCAGTCTTTTATTATTTCAGTTTTCATGTTTCCTCTTTTTTCCTTCAACTGGTTCCTTAATTAGTGGCAGTGACCCTGTTCACACATTTTCCCCATTTTAAGGATGGTTTGCGAGGTAAGATCAAGAGCAGGTCTTGAACTCATTCCCCCTCAACATGTGATGTTTCCCTTTGCATGGGAATGAGGCCTTTATGGTGAGTTCCCAAGTGAATGCCATAAAGTTTGAAGTATTTACAATCTGACAAGGGACAGTCCAATAGCATCATGTGCTGCACATCTGATCCCCAACACTGGTCAAAAACGGGGGTCTGCTTGTATTGTGCTAGTAACAGAGAAGGCTAAGTGTAGCCAGAGTTGATGGCCTACACTGGGCAAAACAGAAGCCTGTTTATGTCATCAGCGTGGGCCCTGAATGGTTGCTACTTCAGCAACTACAGAGGCCTGGCAGATCACGTACCCTACCTCCCACGTCACCAGCAATGCTGACCTAGGAACTTGCTACATGATCCACTGTGTGATTGTAGGTCAGTAGCCAGTTGAGTCTGGGGGTCCCAACCATGTAGCAACAGCAGCCACAACTCTTTCATAAATCGGCCTTAACATAGCCTGCCTCAGTGGTTTCCTTGGTGAATGATAGTGGACAAAAGCAGGATGGTGCCTTTTTACTGCAGGTACTGGTGTGCAGCTGAGTGTTCATTTCTATCTTATTCCCCTCTTATCCCCAGTTTGGAGTACAGAAGTAGGAAGAGGCAGGATTGGGAGAAAGCACCAGTACCAACTTCCCTGTCCTCTCTTTCCCCCTTCCCCCTCTCCACCCCACCCCAAGACACTATCTGCTAATCCAAACCACCTGATTGTTCTCTGATTGTAAGTTGTCTTTCGTAATACCATTAGGAACTTAAATAGTTAAATTGATATGCAAGCTCTCCAGACATTTTGGAATGTGGGTGTATATCTCAACTTGGTTGGTTCCCAGTATAAAAAATACTTCCCCTCTGTGGACCAGTGCTATGCTTACCCAGATTTCTGGGGTTCTTAAAGATGACGGGCTTTCTACTCAAACCAAAAGTTTGTAGCAGTGGGGGGAAAACCACTCTTGTCTCTCTACTTTTAAAGGAACCACTAAAGCGGAAGACCGTGGCATGCTGCTGAAAACGTTCAATGAGCCGGGCTCTGAATATTTTATTTTTTTGCTGAGTACCCGAGCTGGAGGCCTGGGGCTAAACCTACAGTCTGCTGACACTGTGATCATTTTTGACAGTGATTGGAATCCCCACCAGGTAATAATAAAATGCATTTTTGGGCTTCAGAAATGAAGTTTTTTTGAAACTGAATACTAGTATGGGAGTGGGGTGGGGTGAGGTTGTTAATGATAAATTTGTAGTATGCCTGTCTTATCTGTTGAGCTGATACAAAAGAATCAGGGCTTTTCTGTGTCTTGCTGTACTTTGGTCAACAGTAAATGCACATCTATTTGATTACTGAAGTTCTGGATTTTCAAATAGAATCTTGAATGTTAGTGCTTCTCTATAGTAAAAACTGAGCCCCCCCTTGAATATGGGGGTGTGTGCTTTGTGCCAAACATGATGGGAATCTTGGGATAGAAATCTTCTCCTAAAGCAATCTGGCCTACACTGAACACACTATGCCATGGAGGTCTTTGGGAAGCTCCTCACATAATTGATTAACAATGTTTTTTGTATCCCATGCTTCTTCCTAAAGGAAGCCCAGGGCAGCTAACTTAATGTCATACAGAAAAATACATAAAACCATTCAGCATTTAAAATATCAATTAAAATATATTTAAAATGGCATGCTAATACCTTCAGCGCAGAGACCTCACAATTATGCCCTAAAGTCCTAGACAAAAGTTTTAACATTCTGCCTGAATGTAGCGAATCTAGCAGACTACCTGATTTCAGCAGAAACAGACTTCCTTAAACAGGGCACTTTTGCTGAAAACACGCTGTCCTAAATCACCTTGCCACCCCTGCTGATGGGACCACAAACAGGACCTCTCCCACCGATCATTAGTTTTGGTTCAGAGGCTATGGGGAAGGCACTCCTTCAAGTACTTGGATCCCAAGTTATGGCTTTGTAAACCAAGATTTATGTAAAAGGTTTCTATATTACCCTTTGCCAGACTTTCCAAGACATACACACACACAGATAAATAAATAAAATCAGCTATTCCGATAACCCTGGTGAATGGGCCACAAAGTAGAACACTGGTCTTCAGTGGAAGGGTCAGGACACCCTACTGGTTCACAGGCTGACCTAAGGTAAGTCACAGCAGCTTCACTTCTACTATGCAAATGTATGGTGGTAAATTAAGAAGTGGGTTCTGAACAACACTGTTCTCACGTAGGTGCAACTTAATCCATTGGAGTATTGTGTGTTGAATCTCTCTAAAGTGCTGTGCATCAAAGCACATGAAGGTGATAGCTGAATTTTAACTACTCTCTGAACAGTGAGAGCTTTCTTCTCTCCCTTTCTTAGGACCTGCAGGCCCAGGACCGAGCGCATCGCATTGGGCAGCAGAATGAAGTCCGTGTGCTGCGCCTTTGCACCGTGAACAGCGTGGAAGAGAAGATCCTTGCTGCAGCCAAGTACAAGCTGAACGTAGATCAAAAGGTTATCCAGGCTGGCATGTTTGACCAGAAATCTTCCAGCCATGAAAGGAGAGCTTTTCTCCAGGCTATCTTGGAGCATGAGGAGCAGGATGAGGTAAGGGAGCGGTGGGGTGGGTTTTTTGCTTTCTCCTCCTCCAGCGTATGAGTGGTGAATGCATTGCCTAGCTTTGTGCTTTGTATGACGCTGACGCAAGGGACTGTGGGCTGGAAGGAAATGGCATGAACCCTTGTCATGCTAGAAAGTGAATTTGAGTGTCAATGAAAGGGGCTGGCTTGACAGCCCTGGAGACTGAAGTCCTCTATCTATCCACAGACCAGATACAGCACGGGCAGCGGCAGTGGCAGCGCAAGCTTTCCCCACACTGCCTCAACCCTGTGCCTCAACTCCGACTTGGAGGAACCACCTTTAAAGGTGAGAGGGGTCATTCAGTCGCCGCGCCTGTCCAGTCCTTCGCCTCACTGTGTTTTAAGACTGTCAGCAAAGTTGCCAACTCGGGTGGCGAACTTCCCTGTCCACTGAGACTACCCAGCTCGTTTTTACATGAGTAGCCAAATCAAATGTGAAATAGTAAAAACACATTCAATGTACAGTTTTGAGCAGTGAGTTGCCAGATGGTGCATCTCCATGCGAGTTAAACGGGGCTCTTTTGAAATCTTTCAGGAGGAAGATGAAGTTCCTGATGATGAGACAGTTAACCAGATGATTGCCCGACATGAGGAGGAGTTTGACCTTTTTATGGTGAGAGTGACTGCCTTGCTTCTTGCATTTCAAACAGGTCAGCCTTATCTTCCTGAATTCAGTCTAGTATTAAGGTATACTGGAGGGGTGTTAAGTAGTGTTAACTAAAAACATCAGTCTGGGTCTAGAAATCAAGAGTCCTTCCAATAAAGAGAAGTTTTCTGGTGGGGAGGAGAGAGAAAATACAAGGTTTCTGCAAATTCTGCCCTTTCAAACCCTTTGAGTTCATTCAATTAAAAAAATCCCAGTGGCAGTGAAAAGCAGTACAAGCACAATGGGTTCTTTTACAAAAAAATCAAAAACTTGAGGAAGTACTTGTGTTCTGGTTGACTGGGGTGGCTATTAGTCTGAGTCTCACATTATGGCAGCGGTAGTGGAGAGAATGAATAGATAGCAGGGCGTGCCATCTTATTCTTTGTGAATAAGCTGTTACCCAGTTCTAAGGCTCGGGGCAGGTGACATACTGCAGCTCTTGGGTTGGATCCTATGCCCTTGGGTTGCTGCTGTCCTTTTGTTTCCTCCAATAATCATGAGCCCCTCGCTTTAGGGCCCTGAGAAAAAGGCAGAAGGGGGTGGGGAGGAGAATCTTCCTACCCTTCACCCTGTGAACACCTATGTTTACACTAGCTACAGGTTGCTAGAGGAGGGAAGAAGGTGACAGGTGAAGTTCTGGATTTTCAACAGAAAGGAGGGAAGTGGCAGCTGAATCTGGCTTCTTTCAAAGAAAATGAGTGCATTGTTTTCTTCTGCTCTGATATGGTGTCTAGGGACAGGAGTTCTAACAGGTAGAACTCGATCCATGCTTTTCCATAGAAACATACACATTTCAGGTATAAACCCCTTTTGGTGCATACTTGAAATGGCTTCCTCACCTTTCAGCAGGCTATCACGCATCCATGCTCGCCTCCAAAGCCTGTTAAATTGAAAATAAGCCCAATTATAAAATTAATGAGATTTATGTCAAGCATATTGCAGCCCAACCTTCATCCACTAGGCAAAGGGTGGCTAACCTGTGGCCCTCCAGGTATGGTCGTACTCCAGCTCCCATCAGCCCAATAAACTTGGGAGTCCTACAACATTTGGACATTGTCTCATGGACAGGGCATTCCTGGGTTTTATTTTAATGAGAGAGGCAATATATAAATATTTTAAATAAATTAATGTTGTTAGGCTCTGTCTCCTTTTGATGGCAAGTCTCGCCCTACTCTAGGGACATGATGCCTGCTGGTGTTTCCCCACTGTCTCTCAGCAGAAACAACTGTGATTGTGGCATGAATTAGTGTAATTTTTATCCTTTGTTTTCTGTATAACCCCTAGTCTGCCGAGTATGTTGCTAACACAGGCTTAGTTTCCCGTTGATGACCTTCTTCTGCTTGATGGCTCTCTGAGAGCAGCTGCCCTGGGTCCAAGTAGAATATATAACCAGTATGGCCTTAGAATATATAACTAGTACAGCCAACATACTCTTTGGAGCCTTCACCTCAGGCTATTTTCCTTACAGCGCATGGACTTGGATCGCAGGCGAGAAGAAGCCCGCAATCCAAAGAGAAAGCCACGTCTAATGGAAGAGGATGAATTGCCCTCTTGGATCATTAAAGATGATGCTGAGGTAGAGAGGCTAACCTGCGAGGAAGAGGAAGAAAAGATGTTTGGGCGAGGTTCTCGTCACCGTAAGGAAGTGGACTATAGTGACTCGCTGACTGAGAAGCAGTGGCTCAAGGTATACATGGTACAGCATCGTTCTCCAATGATTTTCTAAATTTTTATTTCTACTTGTGTCTGTGTTGTCTGTCTGTGTGTCAGAAAGTTGAGGAAAATACCCAGTCTCAGAAGTTTTGATGGTCAGCTAAGATTGTGCTAGCAAGCACAGAGTTTGGCAACAATACTTTTTCTACACGATTATCAGAAATACTACGATGTTGTTAAATTGATAACCTAAATGTTGGCATTTATAAAGTCTAGGAGCTTTCTTGAAATACACATCAACTACACCATGCAAAACTTCTGTTGGGTATTAGGAACTCAGCTGTGTGGAAACCATGTTGCCAAATTTAAATTCAACTGATCTCCTTGACAGATTGCAAACATTTCAGATGCAGTAAGCCTGCTTGCTATGCAGCTGAGTGTATGCTCTTCTTGACTGTCTGGCCCAGCAAAGATTTCATCCTACTTGTTGCTAGGCAGTGATCCAGAGACTGGGGGCTCTTTGGCCTGCAAGAGGCAGACTTTGGGGCAGCACGGGGAGGGAATAGAAAGCTGGTCCTAAGCTGCAGGAGCCATCCCGAAGCACTGTTCCTCCTCCGAGCTTGTGCAAGAGAAAGAAAGTGCAGGTTGGTTAACTTTGTTCTGCTGCCGATCAAGCTAAGCTGGTTTTTCTTTGTGGAACATCCCAGGTGCTGAGTTAGGCTCTTATGAGTTGAAGGATTCAAGCCCAAGAGTTAATCAGCAAAGGAGGAAGAGTTGTTCTGCTTTGTTCAGCCTTCCCAAAGGGTGAGAAATTCAGTGTGCAAGTCAGGAGCCAGAGAATCTTGCTATGAAATTCAGTTATGAGTTCCTCCTTCCAACCTGCTCCCTTAAGGGCATGGTGGCGAAGCCAGGTTCTCCAGCTGAATAGTGAGGCCTCCTCCCACAAGTTATGCTGTTCTGTTTGTCCAAGGCAGGGACATGTGACTAACATTGTGAACCCCCGTTTCAAGGCATTCCTTACAGCTTCGTAGAGTGAACCAAACAAGGTGTCCTGTCCAGACTAAACACTAGACAAGGATCTGTCTACTGCACTTGGTTGTTCTTGTTGCCTAAAATACTTGAAGCTTTGACATTTCTTACCATAGACTTCTGCTTGCTACCTGAGGGGAACACCCAGGCCTATGGACCAAGTGCACAGAAAGTGAGCCTGGCCTTAAGAAGATCCATAGAGCACATGACTGAAGTCATTAAGGTGGCCTCTGCCACGACTTATCCTGTTAGAGGCATTCTAGCCTGCCTTAAGGCCCTGAAGGGAGGAGTTGTCAGAAAAATTTAAAAGCTGCAACTTCTCTTGCAAATATTCTTGTACCTCATACATGCTATTGTTGCAAGTGCTGACATTTTTTTGAGAGAACTTATTCCTTCTTTTTCTGTTTCTGGAGAAGTGCAAAGACCATCCTGGAACTGTTAAGGGGAAACAGTTTTGCCAAAGAAGGTGGCTCAAGATGCTGTCGCGTCCACTAGCTGGTCTCCGCAGACCTTGACATGTGTCTACATCTTTGTGCTGTTTCATCTATCCCTTTGGAGAGGAGCAATGCTATAAAATGTACCAGTGCCTTGCCATTGGGAAGTTTGGTGCTGGTCAGCAGGTGCTTTTGAGCTACATAGACCAGTGCATGTAACACAGTACTAAACAACTCCTTCTGGTAACTGCCAGTAGTGTGAAAGTGAGGTTGTCCATTATTCAAGTTAGTTGCACGTTCTCATGGGCACCTGCCTGTCTTCCCTGGAACAAATTCTTTGGGAGAGGGACTGAAATGTTGAGGTGGCACGCATGCCTTGCATGCGTCAGATTCAGTCCATTTCAAGATCACCAGTGGACCACAAGCTGAGAAAGGTATCTGCTGGAGACACTGGGGAGTAGCTGATGTTCAGCAGTGTCTCTAGATGCATCATATTAATTTCCAAGGGCAGGAGGCCGAAACTCAAATCGAGAAAATTCCATTCCAGCTCTCCATCTTCTCTGATGGTAATGGTAGTGCCATTAGAGGAGATCTGCTTAAAAGACTGTGCCTCACTGCAGGCTTTTTTCGCAGACCACATCACAGCAAACCAGATTTCGAGAAGTTTATTTTGCGGAAGAGTCACTGGCATGATGACTGTTGGTGTTCCAACAGTTCCAGAGGAAACGCAGGCATCATGCATCAGGGTTCATGCAGGCAACACTTCTACTTCAAACCAGAGATTGTTCAGGCGCTTTCTAGCTTGAGACCAGCAGGGGCCTTTGTCACCAAGTAGAGTATCACTTACTGGGCTTGAAGTGCGTTTGAAACCTTGCTGAGAACATGATCAGCACCTTGATGCTTTGGATTTGGGCTTTTCTTTGTTGGACTTTACTCTGTTCCGAGTCATCATACGCCTTGGTGGACAAGCATAAGCCCACCCTGTTTCATCCCAACCCCCTCTGGGGCCGAAAATGGCACATGTGTCATTGGTCGCACATGCCTTGAACGCATGCAAAATGGGAGCTGCCTGTATTTCATATTGGGAGCTCCAGCATTTAAACCTCCGCAGGTAAAAAGGCTGTGCATGGCCCTTATACAATATATATTGCATACATTGAGTTTGAAGGGCTGTGTGCTGTAAAATATCTGCTGTCAAAGCTAAAAGTTGAAATGCATCCTGCAGTTTTGTGTGAATCAAGTAGATGTCTAATAGTCAAACTTGGGGTTCTTCAGTCTGCAAAACCTTTGCTTCAGCAATTTTTACAGGGTCAAGCTGCTTTTTATAACCAAACGTGGAGCACTTTGCTGTGGATATTGCTGCTTTTCAAGAAAACGAAATCACTTTAAACTTGTCTGTATGATCAGATCAATATTTGGTGGGCACTGAATCAAAACAATTGCCTATAACTGGTTTGTGTTCTGCTTGTGCAGACCCAGAGTAACCTGGTGGAGCAAGTTATTCATTTCTGAGTGCTGTATGCATTTTGATAAGATCTATCAGTATGAAGAGAGACATTTCTAAGCCTATCTTTCTACCAAGGGGTATCCAAACCTTGTTTATAAATGTAATAATTAGAAAAACAGTGCATGAACCTCAGGGTTCTGGTGCTCTCACCTACCTCCAGCGAGCAGACCACTGCCCAGCAACAAATAAAACAGAAAATGTTGTCTTAGCTGAAATTTTTCTGTCTGATTGTTTATTGGACAGTAATCCATAACCTGCATGTTTCAGTGGTAGTCTGTTGGTTGTATAGTGTGCTTGTTGTTTGAGTTGTAGTGTGTGAGGTCTTAGGCTAGGAGTGGATGGTTGTACAGAGGAAGAGGTGGGTGCTCTCTAAGTCCTTCCCAGAGAATTTTTGCTTCAGCATCTGCTCCTTATTGGCTGGTCAGAGAGCGTGCCCTGTCTCTGGACTGCTACCTATCAAACAAGTAGAAACAAAAAAAAGGTAAGACCACTTTTTCTGTGTTACACCATGTTTGAAGGTAGCAGGGAGGAAAATATCATTTTATTTTATTTTTGCTTCTGGCCTAAGTACTTCAAAAGTTAGATGCTTTATCAAAAGATAATGAAGATCATTGCCAATAAGTCAGTCACTAAACATCAGAGTGACCTGCCAAGCAAGGTTATATGTTCTGCTTCTTTATTGCAGATCACCTTAGTTTTTCCCCTGACAGATTCATTGAATTCCTTTTTATATTTAAAAAATTGCAGAAGCGTAGCCATTAGTTTTAAACAGCAAACAAACTACCATGTTTTGCATTATGAATGCCAGGGATATCTGAGCTTTCATTGAGTAAACCAGTTAGTCTCTAAGGGCGACATCTTTTCTAGAAGATGTCACATAGCAAGCACTGGCTGGCTGAAGCAGTGCAAACAAACTGGCAGGCAATCCTTGCATGGTTTATTAATCCATTGTATGTGATGATGCTTCATATGGATGGTCCACACATTTGGTTTCTGGTCCCGAGAAGAAATGTGAGGGCAAAGCCATTCACCAGATAAGTCTCTGTCAGACAGAACCATGTGGCACTTACTCAACTGCCTCTTTTTACAAAGCAGATATTATTCCTAGCTGGGCCATCTTCGTGGGCATGCTTTTCTCCTGCTTCCTTACCCACTAGCTGGGTTCTCCAGGACAGCATCTTCCTGCCTTCTGATAGGAAAGGCAGCATGTTTGAGATCTCTCTGTAGCACCTCTTTTCAAGCCTGGCTTGAGCTATGCCCACTAGCGAGTAGCTGAGGCTTAACCACCAGGAACCACACTGGTCCTAATAGGCAGCCCAGCCTTCAGCTGTAATGCTTTGCAGCTACAAGAGTTGCTTTCATATTGAAGTTGAAGGAAACAGGAGACTGATCTCATCTTGGCAGTTCCTTGGCACTTAAAGGAACTGTGTCAGTATCTGGAGACAACGTGCTTAGTTTATTAGATGGAGCATTTCTTGTAATCGCCTTTTTTGAACATCCCACCCTATCCAAAAGAGCAAGCAGAAGCAAGAATACCTTCTTGTGGAATGAGCGTGCCCCACAGCTGGACAGTGGATCATTGACCAGAGGATCTGGAAAGGGATTAACAATGCTTTATTTCCTAGGAAAGGTTTTAAAACCTGCTATAGTTTAGGGCAGTGAGTGGCAAACACATTAGCCATACCAGTGAGAGGGAAATTGCTCATACATGCCTTCAAGTGTGAGGCAAGCTGGGGTTTTTATATATATATATTTTACATGGGACAAGGGACTCCATTTCAGTTCTGGATCAAGAAAAAGGAATGCCTTTAGCTCCCGGATACGTTTCCATTGGACTCCACATTCAATGTTTCATACTTCTGCCCTTTAAAAATGAATTCTGCTTTCCACTAGAGCCCAATCGGAATCTAGCAAGGTCTTCAGCCCATACTATGTGTTTTGGTGTTCTCTCTTGAAGAGGCACAGCAGTGTCTCACAGCTAATGTTCTGGACATCCCTTCCTGGTATGTCCTAATTGATCACAAAGCAGAGGCCCCAACAAAAACATAGAAACTACGTGTATTCATAGTTCCTTGAGTGATTTCACCCCACGCTGCTTTCTTTGGAGGTGTCGTGCTCTGAGTGAGACAGTAAGACCTTCAGACTTTGGAAGGGGGTGAATAGAAAGCAGCATTTCTGGTGCCCCTTTTGTTTTGACACCAGTTCTGAGAGAGATGTGGGCACTCTTCTCCCGTGCAAATGAGCTTTCCGTGGTGTTTCATGTGTTGGGCAGTGCTGAGGTATAGTACCTAATGTGTGACTAAAGAAGACCATACCAAGAAGGCGAGTAATCTCCATATTTGGGGGGAAAGTGAGGTTGAGGTGGGGAATTTGAAAGTGGCAGATGGAGTGGGTGGTACCCCCCCAAAGGCCCAAGTTTCTATAGAAGAAGAGTCAGGGCAATTTCTTAGGCTCCAGTCTTTTTCTTTACAGTCATTCAAGAGCCACTTGCCTCTATTGAACTTGTTTTCTCTCTGTTCACCAAACTGACCAGAGTCAATATGGCACATGCAGACTCCAGGTCTCAGTTCCTCAGCAGCTGACAATAGCATCTACGGCACATATTCCACAACTTACTATTCACCATAATTGAAAAGGCGGGTATTGAGTGTGTGGAGAAGCTTGGAACCAAAATGGGTTGAAGCCTGGGTGTCAATGCCATTTAAACGAATGGCAACTAGAACCTTGTTGGCAGGCCATTCTCCTCTTGAAAGTCCGATACCAGTTTTCAGGTGTTATGGATAGTGCCTGAATTGCAACCTTGAGGTTAATTTGCTTTGGATGAGAGCCTCTAGCCATGTATGACTAAAGAAAAAGGAAAGATGGGCCATTTTTACTTCTGAGTTTTCCTACTTCTGTTATACATGGCCTGCAGTTTGCTGGCCTCTATTCCTCTCCTGTGCAATCTGAAGCATTAATGTGTCTTGTTAACTGGTGGTTAGTAGCCGCGGGTCTCTTTGCAGCTTCGGAAGAATTTGCAACTGAGCTGGCAGGAAGGGGCATCCCCACTCTCTTCTCTGCATTGTCACGACAGATTCCTCTGCAGAGTCCCAGCCTGCCGGCCCTGTTTAACATGAGAAGAAAAGCTCATAGGTAAGAGAACCATCTTTCCTTTCCCACCGCTACAGAGTTGCAGCCTTCCATTATCCTTTACTGGTTAACCCGGGAAATAAGTGTCTTTTGGGAAGCGGCCCATGCAGACATCCCATTCCTCACTGTGCTAGATTGCTTGGATGTTTGTGTGAATGTCTGTGTTTGATCATTTCACGGTGTGTCGTCTTCATGCTTGCTGTTCATTTTACCTGGCTGACTGAGCTGCTCCTGTCCGCAGGCCATAGAGGAGGGAACGCTGGAGGAGATAGAAGAGGAGGTGCGCCAGAAGAAATCTTCCCGCAAGCGCAAGAGGGACGTGGACGTCAGCTCATCCACACCAACCACCAGCACTCGCAGCCGGGATAAAGACGACGACAGCAAGAAGCAGAAGAAGCGTGGGAGGCCCCCGGCCGAGAAGCTTTCGCCAAATCCACCCAACCTCACCAAGAAAATGAAGAAGATAGTTGACGCTGTGATTAAATATAAGGACAGGTAACAGAAGAGCGGGGTGTTTGTTTCTGCTCTCTGGGTTAAAAGTTCATTTTCCTAAATCTCTCCTGGATAGACTTCCTGCTGCTGTATCTGGCTTCAATTCAAGGAAAGATATCACGAGTTAAAAGGACACTGTGAATTAGGCACATGTCATTTACATAATTTGCATTTTATTTTCACCATCATGGAGAATCCAGACTGCAGTTGATGGGTAGACAAGTTGTTCTTCTGGATGATGGCAGTAAGGTAAAGGTAAAGGTACCCCTGCCCGTATGGGCCAGTCTTGACAGACTCTAGGGTTGTGCGCCCATCTCACTTAAGAGGCCGGGGGCCAGCGCTGTCCGGAGACACTTCCGGGTCACGTGGCCAGCATGACAAAGCTGCTCTGGTGAGCCGGCACCAGCGCAGCACACGGAAACGCCGTTCACCTTCCTGCTATAAAGCGGTACCTATTTATCTACTTGCACTTAGGGGTGCTTTCGAACTGCTAGGTGGGCAGGAGCTGGGACCGAGAGACGGGAGCTCACCCCGCTGCGGGGATTCGAACCACCGACCATGCGACTGGCAAGCCCTAGGCGCTGAGGTTTTACCCACAGCGCCACCCGCGTCCCTGGATGATGGCAGTGGGTAGATTCAAATATTGAAAGACACAAATGTGGGTTAATTTGTAGCCATGCATATACATCAGCATTAAAATCAGGAACTAACAAATAATCTCAGTATTATCTCTTTTATCAGTTGCCATCATTTCTCTCCATTTCTGATGTTTGTGGTTGAGTGCCGTTGTTTTTGTATCCAATATGGCACCAGCCACAAACAAAAGGGAAGATACCAGCATGCTCCGAACTGCAGAGAACCTTTCAGGCGTTAAAAAGGCCAAGCAGACAAAAAACAAAAAAATCCCACCCATGATGATTGTGCGTGCTGAAGTGGGCAGAGAATGCTGATTGCTTGGGGACAGGGAATGCAATGGAGTATCCTGGGAGAAGGCCTGGCTGATTGGCTGGAACAATGATCATGAGCATTACAAACTGCAACATTTTGTCATAGGTTCCACTTGTCTACTTTGATCCTCTTAAATACACTTGAGCTGGCTAGATCAATTACTGAGCGATTTGAAGGCTGCTGGTGATCCAGGAGGCCAGGCAATGAGCTATCCTTGCATCAGATTATTTTTGCTTAAGTGGAGAGGGAAATATTAAGCCTCCAACCTTGGCTCATATTGATCATGCAACAGGATGCTCATTTCCTTCTGGTCTCTTGTGATCCATCCTGACAACTTTTATTCAGGACCTTGAGCCTGAACCACCGACCCTGATTTTTCCGTATTTGGAAAAGCTAAACAGAGTTGGTACCAGTGATTGCTGGTGTTCACATTCCTAAGTCAACAAAGTGATTAACGTGAGGATGTGACATATTGTGCAAGCCATTGGTGGGTTGCTTTATTAAATACGGAACACTTCACTATTTGTAAGAAAAGTCATATTTGTATTTTGCTGTTGGTACTTCATGGCTATTGAAGATCCATGGAGACTGTGAGCAGGCCTATTCAGAGGGAAGCAGACCTCTTTTTAATCGTCTTCCTTTTTCTTGTCTTGTAGCAGCAGTGGACGCCAGCTTAGTGAAGTCTTCATCCAACTTCCTTCTCGCAAAGAGCTTCCAGAGTACTATGAACTCATCCGCAAACCAGTGGACTTCAAGAAAATAAAGGTAATTATTCTTGCCTCATTGTAGCAGCACAACATTCACCTTTATGTTCTCATATTTCCAAAATTCTAATACTACCAACAATGTAAGGTAGTAGGGAAATGTTCCTGTTGGCCATCCTGATTAGAGCATCCAACATTTTATGTCACTAGTACAATTTGTTGTTCACACAAGATGATAGTGGACTCCAGGAAAGCAGCCCACCTTGTGGAACGCCCTCCCATCAGATGTCAAGGAAATAAACTATCTGACTTTTAGAAGACATCTGAAGGCTGTTTAGGGAAGTTTGGGTGTTTGACGTTTTTTCTTGTTTTTAATCTCTGTTGGGAGCAGCCTAGGGTGGCTGGGGAAACCAAGCCAGATGAGCGAGGTATAAATAAATAAATAAATGATGATGATGATGGCAAACAGCACCTGATCCCATCACTGCAGGGCTATTCTAGGGATTTGTCATGGCCTGTTAAAGCTGAGTTTCCATACTGTAGTTGCCAACTATGGAAAAGCAATGCCATCTCTAATTGATCACAGGAACAGCTCACTTTTTCTCCCTTGGTTTTGAAAGTCCAATTTACAAAGTGCTGTACTTAATGCCATTCACCACAACAAAGGCAAATGAATGCGAATTGGCCAATCCAACACAGTTGTGACAGATGTGTAGCAACATCCACAGTGGGGAGACCCAGTATTTTTCTGCATTATTTGTAGGAACACTTTTTGGTAGGCTTGTAAGAACAGTGCACACAGCTCTTGAAGTTTCAGCAGCAGTGCATTGATCCAGTTTTGCTCTACATCTTGTGTTGATCTGTTAGGTTGGATGCTGTAGACTTTATTTTAACACATTAGTTTTTCATTGCATTTTAATATCCTTGAAAGCAACCTCAATAATGTGCGGTTACCTGAAGTGTGATCCAGCTCTGCTGGCATATTAAATTGATCTCCAAGTGGTGTTATGTGTCTGTCAAATTGGGTCAGTCTTTAATGTGTTACAAGACACTTTTGCTGCAACAGACTGTTGCCCTTCTGGAATATGTGGCATAGTGGTTAAGAGTTGTGAACCATTAGAAACCCTGGTTGAAGTGTCACACCTATCATGAACTCGTTAGGTTTCCTTATCAGACAATGTAAATAGTAAAGGTGCCACCCAATTGTGTACATCCACAATTGTATTTACAATTGTGTCCCTCTTTTAAGCTGTTAAAAGTTAAAGGGTCCCCTGACCATTTGGTCCAGTCGTGACCGACTCTGGGGTTGCGGCGCTCATCTCACTTTATTGGCTGAGGGAGCCGACGTACAGCTTCCGGGTCATGTGGCCAGCATGACTAAGCTGCTTCTGGCGAACCAGAGCAGCGCACGGAAACGCCATTTACCTTCCTGCCAGAGCAGTACCGATTTCTCTACTTCCGCTTTGATGTGCTTTCGAACTGCTAGGTGGGCAGGAGCAGGGACCGAGCACGAGAGCTCACCCCGTTGCGGGTATTCGAACCGCCGACCTTCTGATCGGCAAGTCCTAGGCTCTGTGGTTTAACCCACAGCGCCACCCGTGTCCCTTCTTTTAAGCTGTTATTGTGCCACAAATAACCAGCATGGGAAAATATGGGTCAGCAGGCTAGTAACTTTTATAGACTTCACTGAAGGACTGCCTCTTTCTATGGTGGAATATAAAAAATGCTGTGAAAATGCTTTTTTAAAAGAACATTTTAAAAAATACATTGAATTGAGTGTTGCATTTGTATATTACACTTTACAACATATTTAAAATGTTTTACTTGCAGCTGAATCCTAGGAAAAGCAATTGAGCCCTAGCCTGAGCAAGGCTGAGTAGCATGTGTTTAGTTTCTTTCTGCTTTGCCACCCCCTTTTTATCTTAATACAACATAGTAATATAGATGGTTTTACATGGTTTAATGCAGTGGGCACTTGTTGCTTTTACTCCCATTACGTTTAAATACTGATGACTTCTGTGCAGACATGACCTGGAACCTGTCCCTTTTCTTCCCTTTCCTTTTCAGGAGCGCATCCGGAACCACAAGTACCGCAGCCTCAATGATCTGGAGAAGGATGTCATGCTCCTGTGTCAGAACGCACAGACTTTCAACCTTGAAGGCTCTCTGGTAAGGCAGTTGCCGCTGTCGTATGAATGGCATGTATGTCCCTGTCCATGCAAAGAAAGGTTCACTGCATCTCTCTCCCTTGAGTCCCTCAAAGTGCGCATTGAACTAGACCTCTTGTTCTGGAACTGGAATTGTCAAAACCCGATTGCCAGCTGTTTATCCTTAGAACAAGTAGCTGCCATCCCAGTTATCACAGGGGTTGTAATTTTTTTATGGAACCATTGTATGTTGGCAGTGTATGAAGCAAGTTCTGAGGTTGCATAGAATTGTTATTTGCTGCGTCGTGAGGTTTTCTGAGACTTCAGTGGTGTGTATAATATGAAGTGCCTTGAAAAGATTTATCTTTGAGCAAAAGCATTGCGACAGTGTAGCATGATAGTAAACATGTGAACTAGTTTTGTGGAGCTATGATTTTACCCTAAAATGTGATTTGCATGTTCCTTGCAGATTTATGAAGACTCGATTGTGTTGCAGTCTGTCTTCACCAGTGTGAGGCAGAAAATTGAAAAAGAGGAAGACAGTGAAGGCGAAGAGAGCGAAGAAGAGGAAGAAGGAGAAGAGGAAGGATCTGAATCTGAATGTGCGTACTTGCTTGCTTGCTAAGGTTTCTTTTGTAAAAAGTATGTGTATGCAGTTTAGTAAAAGAAAATGCCTGAAAGGAGGAACCAGAAAGTCAGCAAACTGGTATTGGATTGAGCCACGGTCTCATGTTCTGTGTACACTCAGAGCATCATATAGGGGAAACCCTTGTGCTGCCACTGTTTTCTCTATCCTTGGAGACTTCTTGATTTTCCTTGAGGGGAAAAAAGCCTGTTTTCAGTGTGCAGATGCAAAGCCTTACAGTCATTGTTCAGAACCAACTGGAGGTGAAAGTATTGGTTCTTGATTTAAAAAGGCAATGAAGTACAGGCGGCATAAAGGGAGTTAGGCTATATAACAATGAAGCGTTGTCATGAATGGTATTGCATTTCCATTCCTGTGTTCTTTGCTCATGAAGAGATGGGAGCACACAGAGATGGGGAGTGAGAGAGGGCATGAAGACTGATCCTGTCCTGTTGTGGCCTTGCCAATCTTACCTTTTTCTCTTTCCCCTCAGCTCGTTCTGTCAAAGTGAAGATTAAACTGGGCAGGAAGGAGAAAGCACAAGACCGGATGAAAGGACGCAGGCGCACCAGCCGTGGGTCACGGGCCAAACCTGTAGTTAGTGATGATGATAGCGAGGAAGAGCAAGAAGAGGTAACTGCAGGATGTCATTCCCCTCACACTCTTGCCAGTGGTTCTCAAAGGAGTCCTCAAGGACAAATTTGCGCAATTCCAGTGAAGGGAAGGGGGCAAAGAAAAGAAGTAAGACAAGTACTTTTACAGTTTAGGCAAGCACAGAAGTGGGTCCCACTGCTCATGATCCAGCCTCTTGGGTTTGGAGTAGTGGACAAAATGCTGTCGGAGCCAGGGGCCACTACTCATCCATGAAATTTCCTGGGTGACTTTAGGCCAGTATATCAGTCTAATCTGTCTCTGGCTGCTGTGAGGATAAAGGGGGAGGGCACCCTGCATAAAAAAATTAAGTGCCTAAAAAAGAGTGACATATATTATTTTTCTTTCTCCTTCAGGATCGCTCAGGAAGTGGCACCGAAGATGATTAAAGAGACATTCCATGGTGCAGACCTCAAAGCATCCGTCTTTCCAAAGCAGAGATGCTGTATTCCTTTAGCTGCAACGGGTAGCAAGAAACGTAGTGTCGGATGTGGGCAAACTGTATAAAACTCTTCCATATTTATACTGCAGTGAAGATGTAGGACTTGTTTGTGTCTTGCCTTGTCCTCACATCAGTAGCATTTGTAACAGCATTAACTGTTTTAAAAAGAATTATGAATTGGGGAACACTTGATATATATTTTTTTTCTTTTTATGGCAGTACTATTTTCAGTTGCAGTATTGAATCACTGTAGTTTTAACCTGTGGGTGCATGTGTGTAGCAGTCCACTTCCTAGTACTGTATTTTATGAAAACAGGTTGAGCAGCCAGCTGCCCACCAGGTGAGGAGAGGGTGGCAGTGGCAACTGTGTGTCACTGGATTTCAAAACAGTAATAAATTAAGCAAAAAGTACACCCCTTTGTCTGTGTCATGCTTTCATCTTGCCGTGTCAGCTAAATAAATTCCTCCCAACTGTAGCCATTTTTAAATAGCTCCTTATCTTGACTGATCTCACAAAATCAGGGGTGTCTGCTTGAGACCATTAACCAGTATTCTGCCTCATTTTACATGCCTTTCTTAAAATCACACCCATTTCCTTGCCTCTCTTGTGATACCAGTTTTATGTCATTTTTTCCTACCCCCAAAAAATCCATATTCCTTGAACAAACACCCAGCTGTTGGAATCCAATATTTATACAAAGCACAGACATACAAAAAGTACATTGCTGCAGCAAATTAACTTCTATGGGCCAGTTATTTTCTCCATACAGCCCCAAAACTGTGGCAGGTGCTGTTATGTTGAGGACACTGAAGGAGAGGGAAGTCCAAAGCAAAGCCTATCATGTTCCCAAGTTTGGCAAGGGATCATTTTCAGAAACCGGTGGAAGGTGGGAAACAAGAAGTGGCAGAGACCATTTCACAGGAGCAAGGATGGCTCACAGCACCAGAATATACCAGGACCCAAAAGTGGGAGGAGCAAACAGGATCATGGGAACAATTTGAGGTGGTGGTGCTTAGCCCTTGGGAGTCACCCATGGCACTCTTACCCAGTTTGGTGAGCCATGTTCACCTGGTATGGCTGAGGCTCCTCAGGAGATCACAGTCCGTGTAACTGGCTGGTGCCCGGCACCATCACAATCGGTGTACTTCTGTACCAAAGAGCGGAAGGCCTTCCACACGGCTGCATCGCGACAGCAGATGGTGCCACCCCCACGGTATTCCTCTGCGCGATTGCGGTTCATGTCCCCAACACAGGCCCAGCCAGGATCACTTTCTGTGCTCACACACCACTTGGAATGGTCCACCATGGAAGCAAAGGAAATGGCTGCCTGCTGGAAGGCTATTTCCTCCATATTGTAGACTCGGAAGTGTCCGGAACAATTGGAAGGCAGGATCCCTCTGGACCTGAGCCAGAACTGGACGTAGAGGTTACTGGAGAGAGTCTGGGCCAGCCAGCCTGAGTAGAGATCTGGGTAGAGGAAAAGTTCTTATCAGAAGAGCCTTGACATGACTGAGGACATATTACCAAACCCTTCTTTTAAACGTGTTGCTCAACATCTCCCCATCACCTACCATCGTCAAAGGAGCGAAACTTTGCAAAGCTGATAAATTCCTTGCCCCCCACCGATCTGAGGGCCACGGTGGAGTTCCAAGGCTCCTCCTCAACGTGTTGCCCCTCTGAAGCATTCAACAAGGCAGGCAGGTCCTGGGCAAAGGTTCCTTCCACGTGATGATCATAGACAAGAGGCTCAGTGTAGAGCAGCTGATTCCCTGCAGCAGAGACAACATCTGGCACATCAGAGCCACTGGCTTGTAAAGGAGCTGTCCCCCAGCTGACAAACATCCTAATAGAGACACTCAAGATTTACATGGGTGGCATCAGATATGCCAGCTACAGGCTCCGTTGACCATCCCAGCCAATACACCTACCTGAGCTATGTTTCATGCTTAAGGGTGAACTCCTGTGCATGTAAACCTTACATACCAAAGGTACATAGGACAGGGATGAGGGATAGCCTGCCCCACCTGTCCTTGAAATTGACTGGCATGGCATATACACTTGCATCTTGCATCACAGCCTTGTCAGGGGCAGGAGAAACGCTGTCGTGTTGACCCATTTCCCTACCAATGCAGCTGGGTATCTATCCGGCAAAGTTAGCTGAGAACAGATAGCCTTCCAAGCACACTGTAGCAATTCTGTTCCTTGCTCTGGTTCCACTAGATCATAGATGAACTGGATCCTTTTCTCCTAACTTTCCCTGTCCTGTGGCATATTTTCACAAAGCTGGGGACAGTCTCAAATAGTACACAGGGGCCAATTTCTGCCTTAAGCTACTCTGTAAAGTGCCACATACCCCTATGGTGCTGTATACAGGTTTGGTTCATACAAAACACATGTCAATGAAACAGAATTTGCAGGGGAATCCTACCATAGGGAAGCCTAGCCCTTCCCCACCAGGAGCCTGGAAAGAATCCCAGATACTTCCAGTATCGATGTTCTGTCTGTATCAAGATCCTAACCTACCAATCTCTTTGAACTGGCCATAGGGAAGTGTGATGCACAGGAAGGTCTGCCCATAGGATAGGCCAGTGTGAGGCCAGTCATACTGCTCATCTGCTCTGGGCGGGAAATGAGGAGTGCTGTGAAGCAGCCAGAATCCCTGTGTTTTGTCCAGCAGGATGACTCCTAGAGGTGGAAACAAAAACAAAACAAAAAAGTGGGGGTTGAAACTTAACCCAGGTGTGCTGAAGTTCCAAGAGTGTTGTGCCAGGTGCCCAGGTGGCTGGTCTGGCCAAGTCATGATCTACAGCCACCACACAAGTTGACGATAACGCAGAACCAGCAGCTGAAGTTCTCAACCTTCTTCAAACTTAAGACACATTTGCTGCGCTCCTTTGCATGCATTTGGAGAGGGGGGGGTCTACCTTTTGTATGGCCATTGAGGCTGGAGAAAAGCTCATCTGGAGGCTCATAATTGAGGCTGGAGACAAACTCCTTTGGAGGCTCATCATTGTATAGGACATAGGCTGTTTGCTCCTCCTGGGTGAGAAATGAAAGATAGGGTGGTTAGAGAACTGGTCTATTTTCCAAGCTTTCCCCTTCACTGAGATAACTGAAGCAGCCAATACTTTAGTCCCTCCTCTGGGCCAGGCACTCAAGGGGTGTTTAAAAGCTTCCCCAAAGCTGGAAAAGCACTAACGAGATTTTGGGAAGGAGACGGGAGGAATATAGGCTCCTGTGTTGAGCCCTCACACCTTTTTCCCAAAGCCCAGCACCTCCATTACGTGACAGTATGAGGGGAGGCAGCAGGGGGGCTGGAGGGAGCTTCCAAAGTTGGCAAGGGCTGCCAAAAAACAGCCTTGAGGGCTGCATGTGGCCCTTCGGCACCCTGCTGTAAAGGATCCTTGGCTGGACCTTGAAGATCATGCAGCACTTCTTGCAGGAGCCACAAAATAAATCTGAGCTTGAGGAGGGCCATCGCTCAGTAGCAGAGCATCTTGTTTTGCACCCAAAAGGTCCCAGCTTCAATCTCTGGCATTTCCATGTAGTATGAGGAAAGGCTCCTGCCTGAAACTACAGAGACCAACAGCTAGTCTTTGCAGACAGCACTGAACTAGATGGACTAACAGCCTCACTAGGTAGAAGTCAGCTTCCTTTTAAAATTAATTAAGCCATTTTGAAAGCCTGGGCTCCAATCTAGAGACAGTCTGCCAGTGGACAGACAGTGAACCAGTCTGCCTGGAGTGAAGGCTTTTGCTTTGGGCTAGAATTGAGCCTTTGCAACCAAGGTCACCCTTCCTATCACTCCTGCTCATTTGGGATACTGCTAAAGCAGCCCTACGCCTCCTTTTCTCAGACTCACCTGTCTCCGGGATGCCTCTTTGTACAGCTGCTGTACAGTCCGTCCCACGGCTCCTTCGGTACTGTTCATCAGGCTTTTGCCTTGTACCCAGCCCTGGGTCTGGCTGTCTAGATACATGTACCGCATGCCCTCTGCTGGGGGGCTATGATGGGGTTTAGGCAGCTTGTAGGCAATAAACCTGAAACCCAAAGCCCATTAGAAATCACACAGCTTGCCACACTGGGGACAGAAGTCTGCCCTTTCCACTTAGTAACCATGTTTCCCACCTGTGCCCTAACTAGACATTCCTAGTTTACAATCCCCTTTTCAAATATCCCACCCACATTTGTTAGGAGTGTAAAATCCTTTCTTTATTTATTTTATTGGTTAAAGCACCCTGAAAACTTTGCAGAAGGGTAGTAACTTTGCAGAAGCATAGTATGTAAACCTCATATGATAAAGCAAGAGTAATAAAAGCAATTAGGTCCGATGGATACACACCAATCCACAGGCTGCCCAGAGTCGTCATAGCAGGAAATGCTCCCCGAGACGGCACTGTGGAGGACGGGCACAGACAACAGCAGCAGGATGGGCAGCATGAGGCCTTTGTCTGAAGTCCCTGCAAGGAATACAGCAACAGCAATGAGTGATGGTGAAGAAGTAGCCTTGAAAAGGATACAGTACCTTGTATCCTTGGTGATTGCAGCCCCCCTTTCTGAATTTTCAGCTTCCATTACAACAAAGCATCTTCAGCGCTTTTACTGACATGAAGGCATATTTTTTTTAATCCAATTGCTCTTCCAGGGATAGAACAAGGAAAACAGACTCCTTAGTTAGCCCCTTACTGACCAAGCTGCATAGGACCTTCTCTTGGCCCTTTTTCTTTCCTGTTTATTTCCATGAGCACTTCCTATTAACAGCAGGTAAGAATGAGCTCATGGGACACGGCTGGCGCTGTGGTCTAAACCACTGAGCCTCTTGGGCTTGCTGATCAGAAGGTCGGCGGTTCGAATCCCCATGACGGGGTAAGCTCCTGTTGCTCGGTCCCTGCTCCTGCCAACCTAGCAGTTAAAAAGCATGCCAGCACAAGTAGAGAAATAGGTACCGCTCTGGCGGGAAGGTAAACGGCGTTTCCATGCGCTGCTCTGGTTTCGCCAGAAGCGGCTTAGTCATGCTGGCCACATGACCCGGAAAAACTGTCTGCAGACAAACACTGGCTCCCTCGGCCTGTAAAGCGAGATGAGAGAGGCAACCACATAGTCGTCCGTGGCTGGACTTAACTGTCAGGCGTCTTTTACCTTTTTTAAGAATGAGCTCAAGTACCAGCTGTTGATCAGTAGCTGCTAACAGGGGTTCCAGCATCATATTGCAAGATCCTGAAGAGTTTGCTCACGTGAGGAATGCCACCAGCTACATATGGGACTGAGAGCTACAAGAGCAACGCCCCTCTTAAGTCAAGGAGCTAGAAATCGCAACAATGGATCTGAAACACATGATGAGCCTCCTGACATTTACACCCAAGAAGATTTCAGGATTCAGCATCTCCCACTATACACAAAGGTGTACTTTACTCTTTGGTGGGGAAAGCAAACAAATCCTAGGTAGAGATGCTCCCTAAGAGTCAAGACAGCCTGCCAACTGACCATGACAAAAGAGCCCCTGGGCATGTGCAGAGCATCCAGCGGTTTTAAGCTCAGAGAAGGAAAGATCTGGGATTGAAAGAGCTGCTGGTGGTTGGGAGATCTATCAGATCAGGGATGGGCAACCTCTTTAATTCATATATATGTTCTGGTTTACAATTTAGAATATTTATTTAAACAACCTTAAAATATCAATGACTTCCCTTCTTCTCTTTCCATGGTTCATTTTGCATAACATAAATCCCTGCTTATTTTATAGAAAGTAAACCATACAGAATTCCATTATCACATCCATCAAAACTTATTTACACTGTTGAATTTATCTCAATGCTGCCGACGTTTTCAAGTGTACACAATTTCCCCCTATATATTCAATAAACATTTTCCAATCTTCTTTAAACATATGTTCTTCATGTCAAAGGGGTGATGATACAATGGGCTAAAGATTTTGGATATAATATTCAGTTAGAATCTTGGGAAAGGTTGTGGAAGGAAGGTACTGTATAAACTTTACTGCATGCAGTGCACTTAAAAAAATGTTATGAAAATGATGTTCAGATGGTATTTAACACCAGCTAAATTGGCTAAAATGTACAAGATTAATGAGTGCTGGAAATATAAGGATAGGGAAGGTATCTTCCACCACATGTGGTGGACTTATTAAAGAGGTAAAGGCTTTCTGGGAAATGGAATATAATGAGTTAAAGAAAATGTTTAAAAATATTTTTGTTAAAAAACCAGAAGCCTTTTTACCTGGTAAAGTGGGTGAAGAGATACCAAGGGAAGATAAAAGACTGTGGCAAGAATTCTTTTAGCCCAAAAATGGAAACAAGAAGAAGTACCAATGAAAGAAGAGTGGCAGATGAAGATGGTGGACTTTGCAGAACTGGCGAAGCGGACAGGAAAAATCCGAAACCAGCACGATCAAGTATTCCAAAAGGATTGGAATAAATTTATATGATATTTGAGAGATTATTGTAAGCAATTAACATCACTACCAGGGTTGTCTGAAGACCTGTAATGAGAAATTTTCTATCTTTCTATATTAAATTAAATTTGGAGTCACTCTGTAATTGTAATTAGAATTGGAAAACGTATAAATTGCAATGATATAAAGGTTAATTTTGAAAGCCATGAGGTGGGAGGGAAGGAAGTCAATAGGCTCTAAGAGCCAGGGCAGTATAGTGGATAATGATGATGTGAATCTATACAGTGATACCTCAGGTTAAGTACTTAATTTGTTCCGGAGGTCCGTTCTTAACCTGAAACTGTTCTTAACCTGAAGCACCACTTTAGCTAATGAGGCCTCCTGCTGCCGCCGCACTGCCAGAACCCGATTCTGTTCTTATCCTGAAGCAAAGTTCTTAACCTGAAGCACTATTTCTGGGTTAGCGGAGTCTGTAACCTGAAGCGTATGTAACCTGAAGCGTATGTAACTCGAGGTACCACAATATATTAAGTGGAAAATAAATTGTGTGTGTGTGTGTTCTTCAGTAATAAGACGAAAGAGGGACAGGGTTGGACTAGATGACTCTGGGGGTCCCTCCCAACTTCTTCCCTCACTGGAGGCATGCTGTCCCTGCCTGACTCCACAGCGTACTCTGCACATGCCCAGGAGCTCTCTCGATGATTACCTGCTGCCAGTCTCGTGGGCGGAGCCAGAGAGGCGGGGGGGGGGAGAAGATAAAAAGGAGGGCAAGCGCCCCCCCGAAGGAGCTCTGCCCCCTTCTCACTTGCCTCCACACACACATTGCCCACCGAGAGAGACGCTGCACCCCTTCTGCCCCTTTTCTGGCAAGGCGCTGACAGGGAAAGAAGCCATTATTGTAAGCAATTAACATCACTACCAGGGTTGTCTGAAGACTTGTAATGAGAAATTTTCTATCTTTCTATATTAAATTAAATTTGGAGTCACTTTGTAATTAGAATTGGAAAATGTATAAATTGCAATGATATAAAGGTAAATTTTGAAAGCTATGAGGTGGGAGGGAAGGAAGTCAATAGGCTCTAAGCACCAGGCCAGTATAGTGGATAATGATGATGTGAATCTATACAGTGGTACCTCAGGTTAAGTACTTAATTTGTTCCGGAGGTCCGTTCTTAACCTGAAGCTGTTCTTAACCTGAAGCACCACTTTAGCTTATTGGGCCTCCTGCTGCTGCCGTGCCTGATTTCTGTTCTTATCCTGAAGCAAAGTTCTTAACCTGAAGCACTATTTCTGGGTTAGTGGAGTCTGTAACCTGAAGCGTATGTAACCTGAAGTGTATGTAACTCGAGGTACCACAATACATTAAGTGGAAAATAAATTGTGTGTGTGCGTGTGTTCTTCAGTGATAAGACGAAAGAGGGACAGGGTTGGACTAGATGACTCTGGGGGGTCCCTCCCAACTTCTTCCCTCACTGGAGGCATGCTTTCCCTGCCTGACTCCACGGCCTACTCTGCACATGCCCAGGAGCTCCCTCTGTGATTACCTGCTGCCAGTCTCGTGGGCGGCACCAGAGAGGCGGGGGGGGGGAGATAAAAAGGAGGGCAAGCGCCCCCCCCCCTCAGAAGGAGCTCTGACCCCCCTCTCACTTGCCTCCAACACACATTGCCCACCGAGAGAGACGCTGCGCCCCTTCTGCCCCTTTTCTGGCAAGGGGCTGACAGGGAAAGAAGCCATTATTGTAAGCAATTAACAACACCACCAGGGTTGTCTGAAGACCTGTAATGAGAAATTTTCTATCTATATTAAATTAAATTTGGAGTCACTTTGTAATTGTAATTAGAATTGGAAAACATATAAATTGCAATGATATAAAGGTTAATTTTGAAAGCTATGAGGCGGGAGGGAAGGAAGTCAATAGGCTCTAAGCACCAGGCCAGTATAGTGGATAATGATGATGTGAATCTATACAGTGGTACCTCAGGTTAAGTACTTAATTTGTTCCGGAGGTCCGTTCTTAACCTGAAACTGTTCTTAACCTGAAGCACCACTTTAGCTTATTGGGCCTCCTGCTGCTGCCGCGCCCGATTTCTGTTCTTACCCTGAAGCAAAGTTCTTAACCTGAAGCACTATTGCTGGTAACCTGAAGCGTATGTAACCTGAAGCGTATGTAACTCGAGGTACCACAATATATTAAGTGGAAAATAAATTGTGTGTGTGTGTGTGTGTGTGTGTGTGTGTGTGTGTGTGTGTGTGTTCTTCAGTAATAAAACGAAAGAGGGACAGGGTTGGACTAGATGACTCTGGGGGTCCCTCCCAACTTCTTCCTTCACTGGAGGCATGCTTTCCCTGCCTGACTCCACGGCGTACTCTGCACATGCCCAGGAGCTCCCTCTGTGATTACCTGTTGCCAGTCTCGTGGGCGGAGCCAGAGAGGCGGGGGGGGGAGATAAAAAGGAGGGCAAGCGCCCCCCCCTCAGAAGGAGCTCTGACCCCCCTCTCACTTGCCTCCACACACACATTGCCCACCGAGAGAGACGCTGCGCCCCTTCCGTCCCTTTT
Organism: Podarcis siculus; assembly: GCA_034642415.1. Taxonomy (NCBI): domain Eukaryota; kingdom Metazoa; phylum Chordata; class Lepidosauria; order Squamata; family Lacertidae; genus Podarcis; species Podarcis siculus. The sequence goes on along the minus strand of JAXCMG010000049.1, from coordinate 2,081,079 downwards.
CTGACAGGGAAAGCAGCCATTCCCGGCGGCTCTGCCTTCTCTCGCCGCCCCCCCCCCCCGCGCCCAAGAGGGGCTCGGCGGGGAATAGGGGCTGTGGGGGGGGGGGTCCCCTCAAACTGCAAACAGGGCCGCTTACCCAGCTCTCTCTCCGGAGGCGCCGCCGCCGCCGCCGCCCTCAGCCAAGTGCGGGAACCGAAGAGACCGAGGCGGCGCTGACACAGAACTCGGCAACTTTCGCTCGCTTCCCCAAAATACAGCCGGCGACCCGGGGAAGCTGGGGGGGGGGGGGGGGGGAGGGGCACCTGCCCCCCCCCGGGCCCCCCCCCCCCCCCTCCCCTGGGGGCCCCCCCGGGGCCCTGGGCGGCGGGGGGGGCGCAGGTTGGGGCGCGCCGGCTCCGCTCGCGTCTTGCGCGAAATCAGCGCTTTTATCGGCAGCCGAGTGATTCACGGCGGAGGGAAGGCGGGCGCGCTCTCGGGCGCCCCTAGAGGAAAGGCAGGGAGCCGGGGGAGCCTGGTCCTCCTTTTTTTCCCGTGCGCAAAAGTTCTTCTTCTTATTATTATTATGTGAAATATACTCGGAGTCCAGAGCGGATTTCATGCTCTTTATTCAGCTCATATTATTATTATTATGTGAAATATACCGTACTTGGAGTCTAGAGCGGATTTCATGCTCTTTATTCAGCTCATAGTAGTGAGGAATTGAAGTTCCCCCAGAATGTCTGCTTTATATACATTATTTACACAATGGGCCCCACCTGATTGGCTAATTCCGGGATTCTCCTGTAGGCCAATCAGGTTGTGGATTCACTTCCACCTGGAGCTGGATTGGGTGGCTCCTGTGAACCAATCAGACTGCTGCATTCGGAATCCTATTGTTCTAGGACCAATCAGACTGCTGCATTTTGGATCCAATTCAACTCAGTACATAACATTATGCTTTTCAGATTTCTACATTTCACCAACTTCAAAACTGCTGTCAGATCATTAGTCATATGTGTGCATATATATATACAATTTATGATTTTCAGGTTTATACATTTCAGTAATTTTACAGTCATTTTAACATTTCAAAACTTGACTTCGTTCCCCCTCTTTCTGTGGTTCCTTACATTTGTTTTCAATATCTTCTGCATATCCCAATTGACTTAATTTGCTCATGTATTCATTTGCTTTAAATATATACTCTTATGAAACTGCAGGTTATTACAATAATCCTGCCAATATTCTTATCTGTTTACAATTTATCTGTAAGTATTCAATAAACCATTTCCATTATTTTATAAAAAGCTGTCTTGATTTCTTTTTCTCCCCATAAGTTTTGCTATTTCTGCGTATTCCATAAGTTTTCGTATCCATTCTTCTTTTGCTGGGACTTCTGCTTCTTTCCATTTTGGGGCGAGTAACATTCTTGCCGCTGTAGTAGCATACATGAATAAGTTTCTATACAGTTTAGGGAGTTATGTCCCTATAATTCCCCAAAGAATTATAATGTTCTTTTGGGAACATTCAGGCCTAGGAGAAGCAACTTGTTGCTCAACCGCCTGTCAAGGAAACTCATCAAATCCGACACTTGGCAAAAAAACAAAAAAAGGTGGCTGGTCCTCCTCACTAATGATAATGTTACCGGAAAAATCTGAGGGCTCCCTTGGACAAAAACAAAGACAC